>NC_051171.1:129803710-129908026 GCF_013339725.1 Rhipicephalus microplus
ATGAGTGCGAATCTCTTAAGCACGTGCATGCGTCCCTTTCCGCAGGTTCAATTGTATTCCTTAACACATTGTGAATTATTTTATGTGCACATGTGTGTTGTGTGTGTGTGGTGTGTGTGTGTGTGTGTGTGTGTGTGTGTGTGTGTGTGTGTGTGTGTGTGTGTGTGTGTGTGTGTGAGTGCACATGTTTTTGTGGGTATATGTGACCAGAATATTAAACCACAGACCACACCCGACACTAGAAGTAGCAATCCTGGTGTTTAACCGGACTAAAATCCCCGGGGAAGACATTAAAGAAATCTTATTTGGTCGCTGTACGTGTGTTTGGGGATATGTGCACTTAGCTTCTCATCTATTGCCTCTGATTTGACAGTAAGAAAGGAAAGATCCCACTCGTTGTGGCAATCGGTTTAACGCGATCTCAGAGGCCGTGTAGAAAGAAGCGCATGGTTAAGACCAACTCTGCGGGATGCCGCGGCAATACCAGCCGTTCAAGATTTTTAAATTGAACTAATGTACTATTTTTCATTACTTACACTTATAAAGTACTGTATCTTATCTTAATTAGGCTTACAATACGATATTGTATGTATCCCATACGGCTCGAACCATCACTCCTTTTTATATGAGTTTTGATATAAGATTTTTTAATTGAACCAATGCATTATTTTTCATTCATTACACTTATAAAATCTGTCCCTTATCTTAATTAAGCTTACGATTCGATATCGTATGTATCCCATACGGCTTGAACCATCACTCCTTTTTTTATATGAGCTTTGATATTTCATTGGGGTTTCGTATTAATCGAGCCAACGCTTAACTTCCTATTGGCTGGAGGTCAAAGCCCGGGGTGCTCCATGAAAAACATAATGTTGCTAAAGGTGCAAGGGCCATAAAATATATGTTGTTATTACGCACGACTACCACTAATGCGCACGTCGTAAGCCTATTGCGGAGTTCCTGCCCCCTTCTTTGTTCTTTTTTTTTGTTGTTGTTGTTTTTCAGAAATCATGGTCAAAGCTATAGCTGGGAGACGGACTATCCACTTTACGCTTTGGAATTCAGTTCATTCAAAACCATTCATGCTCATTAGGCCTCCAAAACACTGTACAATCTGTTTCACAACATGCAGTATCGTGTAAACTCGACCGTGTGCATTTTGAATTGAAACAAATGAGGATGCCGCCTATATAAACTAAGAACAGTGCCTAATGAATGTACAGTGTATGTGCAGTTGCCGCAGAAGCACCTGTCGCGTTAGTCGCACGGGCCGCGGTGACCTTGCTTTGATTGACACATAGGCGTAAAAGCCAGGCGGATTTCGATGCGAACCGGACATTTGATTAGGAGGTTATTTCACGTCATCTGCCTACTGTACATAATAGCGAGTCACGAATGTTGACCGACTGAAAGGATTTATCGATACGTATTGATGAAAAAAAAAAGCTCGTTGGAAGTACTGATCAGAAACGATAATATGCACTTCACAACGTTTTTTTTTCTTCTATAGAGCTCGTGTTTTGTTTGTTTGTTTGTTTGTTTGCTTCATAAGAAATATCGGTCAATGTTAGCCGAGGCATGCACTATCTCCTTTTTGCACTGGCCATTCCGTTAACACAAACTGCCGTTCGAGCAAATTGCGCCCATAAAACACAGTGCACTCCGCTTCACTGCAGCTTCGTGAAAACTCGAGCGCGTGCATTTTCACAGGCAAGCGAGCCTATATACGGACAGTGCCAAATCCGTGTGTACACTAAATGCCTCAAGAGCGCTTGTCGCCTTAGCCGCATGAGTGGGCCGGCAGGACCGAACTTCGTAATTACTCTCCTCCCCATCGCATCGATTGCTAGAGGAGTAAACAAAAAAAAAAGGCGTTTAACGGAGTCTCGTCTTTGCTGCGCCCTTCGCATTTAACGGCCTGCCAAGCCTTCGGCCCGAGGCGGTACACACACTTCGCACATGGGCCCCCAACTGGGTCGCACGGACCTGCACTCCGTTCCGTTGTTTTTCGTTCCTTTTAGAGGTGTCCCCTCTGTGGCCGAGGTATTTATACGAATACGCACGTACGACTTTATCTGCGTGCTATACATTGAATCGTTTGCGTCCACTCTGTCTGAGCTGTATCGCATCTGTATATCCTGCTTCGAGGTTTCCTGGCGGATAAGCCGCGAGTTATACGTGTGGACCCCGGGACAAGTACACGCATGTGTCGTATTCCAGCATGCGAGCCCACCGCTGTTAATCCCGCATCAATGTAAACATAGAGGTGTTTTCTAGATGGGTCGCAAGACAGTCTTGTCAACGGATTAACGCCACCTGCGAAGTGGTGGCACGGGCCTGGGCCCCGGCTTCGGCCAGGGGTTGTTGGCCCTTTCCTCAGCTCGTTGGAGGACCCGGAGTTCGGGCTTAAGGTTCGAGCTAATGGCAACGAAGACCCTCAGCGCGTGAGGAGGATATCGCTGCTGGAGGATATAAAAACTTTGAAATCCCGATAAGATACGCTCCAGGATAGCTCTAGAGTTAAAATGACAGCGCTTATCTGTCATGTATAAGTCTGCAGGTGCAGTGTTTGCCTGAGAGCTGGACTCGGGTAGGATAAGGTTTTTATTGCTGTCGCTATTTGAGAGACTGCTTCTTGCTCAATCTTGGTTGAAGCAGCGGAAACGTGTGCATCTACAGTCTATATGTGGCAAACCGGGATTTCGTGAAATGTAGTCATCCTATCTTCCCACTGCCACTGGTCGGTAGTCAACGAGGCTGGACTAACCAAGGCTCGGTCCGTAAGGCCTCAAGACTTGCCACTTGAGATTTTTCTTTTTTTCTTTTAGGGATTGCACATCATGTCAATTGTATCTATTTAAACGTCACCACTGGTGCACGCGTAAACGGCAATCATTGATTAATCCTGATTGGTTCCTCCAGTGCATTAGTGCGGTGAATAAATTTCAAGTGACGGCCGACATAAAATCTGGCGGGTCGTGCCTATTTCAATTTTTCTTCGATGAACTTAGTACTCTATGAAAAAAGATGACATTATCATTTAACGGGCGAAAATTTGTTGTTCAATGCTCAGTCCTTCAAGTGTAAGTCATGTACGGATTACATAATAGAGTGGAGTTAGGTTCCTTCTCTAGTAAATTCTTTCCCAGACTTTCTGGGTTTCTGAAGCCATTTTCAACATATATGTAACTAAATTTTCGGCGATGTGTTGGTAGCATTAGCAATGGACCAGCCGAGCAGGAAAACGCGTGGGCAGTGAACACTCGAACCAAAAGTACTTAGCCCACCCCCGGAGTCCCCCCTTTTCCGTTTTCTATCCACCCCTCTTCCGCGGCTGCACGAAACAGCAGCAGCAGCATAAGAAGGAATCGGAAAGAACGGCAGTCAAGATGTAAGAGGCGATACGAGATCCCCTTTATAGGCGAAATATGTCCCGTAACGCGTAAATTTTCGAGCCTCCCGATGTTAAGGCGCTCCGCGAACCGCAACAACAAAAACAGAGAGAAGAGTAGCACCCAAGAGCGAAGCGCTGAAGAACTGGCCCTTGTGACGCCCCGCTGCATGGCTGCAGGTTTGGATACGTACTATAAAACTCGGGCGGTCGTCAATACGTGCGAATGTTTACAAGCGCCGGCGCCTGCAGCGCGTGAGGAGACGAAGGAAGCAGCATGTGCTCCAGAAAGGGCAATAAACCTGCCACCCCCTTACCCCCCCTCCGCACACACATCAGGCACACACACACCACCACCAACGCTATTTTTTGTCCCGCCGAGCCAGCACGAGATCTCGCGTCGGATTCACGCGGAAGCTACATGGTGGTGGACCACAGAAGAAGGGAGGGGGGGGGGCAGCTCCAGTCGCGGGGATGACGCAAGTTTGTGCGTACGTGAGGGGTACGGGGAGTTGGCAATTTATACAGACGCCCACGGCCAATAAAACTCGTCCGGGCGAAGTTTAGAAGTGGCTGAGAACAAGGTGGAAAAATAATTGGAACAAGCCAAGGGGTTGCTTCTGCGGCGTGGGACGCCCGCTGCGTAAACTGCGTCGGGACTTCGAGCGACGGCACCGTCCATTCGTCGGCACGGCGAAATTGAACGCGAAATCGACGAAACGCTTTACAGTATACTGTAGATTGCACAATGCGTATATTGACTATGTAGGTTGTTTATGGTATGGTATATGAAGAACTGGTATACGAAAAGCACAGGACCGAGTTGACCAGCAAAACATGGGAGAGGCATTTGTCCTGCAGTAGACGTAGTCAGGCTGATGATGATGATGAGGAGGATGATGATGATGATGATGAACATTATTAAGGTCCTGACAATTAGTCTAGGGCTGATGCTGGCTGACTACGTATAATGAGTGGCACTATTGGCTTGTGCCGATGTGTATATTGTAAACTAAACCGATGTGCAATAATAGCAGGGGTCTTAAGAACGTAGCCCGTGGGGACGATTGCGGCCCGCGGGCAACATAACAACTCCATTCGTCCGATGTGTATCTCCTTATGCTATTAATTATGTTCATAAACTACAGACATCATTGGTCTCAATTTAAATATGAAATGTCAAAGGTAACACAGCTGTATTACTTCAGACTTTTTGCAATGGGTTAAGGAAAATAAGCCACAATGTCTTCAAAACACATCTGGAAGTATACTAATTACCACATGCGTCGGAAACGCCACAAAATCCCAACAATTAGGACAAATAATGGCAAACAACATGTTCAATACCAAACACCTACGATGTTAAATTGTCTACAGTGTCTTCTGTATTACAATTCCACACCTTCTAACACCATTGTCAAAACCATACTAACGCATCATGATAGTGAGTACGCTAGCTGAAGTTTGTGTGATTTCTAATATCTTCTTTATAATTTTGCAATATGCTACGATTATCTCACTTTGTATTTTCACGCTGTGTAACAAGGACGTTCTGTTGAAATGTTGTTTTGTGGTGAATTTCCTTTGTGTTTAATTCACACTGCGTAATAGTACTATGCTAATGTTGGTTGTATTTTTGTACAATAATATATTGAAAATATTTATTAGATATGCAGATGTTCTGTGGCCTGCGTGCCAAACCGCATTTAGGAGCAGAGGCCTTTTGTGAGGCTGTATAGCCTTCAGTCTCTGCTCCTGTGAGTTTTTTTCAGGGCAAATAGACTTTCAATTAAAAATAATTTGAATTCAATTGTTTCTTCTTTTTTTTTTTTGAGCCACCGCTTGCGGTCACCATATGTTGAAGCCTAAGCGCGATACAAAGAGTCTGTATTTAAGAATTGGCGGTGTTCAGATTTTAGCCCTTCTTGAGGTGGTTACCTGAATGTTGTTCTAATCGTGGATACCGAATCCCGTTGAAAAAATGGCTCAAATATGAGGTATGGGAAGGCCACCTTTCAAGTAGCGACCTTCTTTCTAGCTGACATTTTGTACAAACACTGCCCTAACCCAACCCTTCCGCTCATACCTTTTTTCACCGTCCTCGATGGGGGCTAAATTTCGTGCCTACAGCCCGCTAGCGAGGGTTCGCTATAAGAGCTTTAACCTACAGATAATGAAACAGCCTGCAACTTACTGTACAAAATGAGGAAACTGCATGCATTATTAACTGGCGGTATTTTACTTGACAAAACCACGACATGATTGCAAAACATATAGGGAGGGTCTCCGAATCGATTTTAACGATGTGGAATATATTTTAACGCGGAACCTAAATACAAGTGCACTCGCGATTTTTTTTTCTAACTTAGCCGCCATCTAAATACGACCGCCATGGCAGGCAGTCGAAGCCGCGTCCCCGAGCGAAGCAGATCAGCCGCGTCTCATCCGCAAGCTGTCCCTGGAAATCTGTGATGGACCCTGTGCTTTCATAATTACACGGTACACCCTGCTCGTGCCAGTGACGTCACTCATTTAGGCGTAATTGCTGTCGGGTGACTTAGGAGTGCCGTCTTTCGCCCTATTCCTGCCATCGTCGCGACGTCTTCATCGCCACTACACGAGGAAGTGTGCATCGCGTCGTTAGCTGCGAGTTATTTATTTTTTATTTATTTATTTATTTATTTATTTATTTATTTCAACATTCGGGATGCTGAGGGCCGTGGTCAAAAAGCTTCTAATGGGCTTGACTGGGACCACGACCCCTTACAAATGGGCAGCATAGGCAACACTTTTATTGCAGTGACAATGTACAAAAATTTGAGCAAGCATAAAGCATAAAGTATAATAAGCATAAGCATAATAAAGCATAAGCATAATAAAGCATAAGCGTAATAAAGCATGAAGATTGAAAAGTAATAAACTCAAAGAAATGACCGTAATTATTTCCTTACACATACGATATCAATAAGAGAGTGTAACGATGCAAGAAAAGAAGATCGCAAGATTAGCACCAAAGTAAAGAAAAATATGGGGCATGTGCCCATACGCTTACTACACTTACAATCAGAACAGTCACTGCCATATGCACATATATGTAATTGCAACCATAAAAATTACCTCGATAACAAATCATTCCTTCGAGAGCGATAAGGTTTGACGTGATCAGATGAAGCGGGACTTTCACGCTTCAGTGAGCTTGTTTACAAAGCCGGACACATCCGATTCGCTGAGACGAGCACGACCAGTTCACACCTCGTGGCATAACGTCTATAGGCTTTCGTGATAAGTCGGCACCGTATAACGTTAGCGTCGGCCCTATTCTTCCGAAATTCACGCTCTGCTGACGAGAGAGCAGCGTCTATAACCTAAATATAAACGCTGATGGTCGTACCGCTGTTACCTCCTTGGTCCCGTGCATCTTTAATATCTATACGTTGCTGAAGGCGACTAAAAAACCCCGTGTACTTGCATTCAAAAGATACGGGCTTGCACAAGTGACTGCGACAGTGATATCACGTACCACACAAGACTGACGGGCAGCGACTGTCTGTGGGTGTTGTGTTATGTGCTACCTTTCAATCTTTTTCCTCAATCTCTGACGTGATGCTCCCATGTGTAGCGCAGCAAACCGGTCATCCTAAAAGCTGCACAGTAAATTCTCATCCCTTTTTTTCTGAACTATTTTTTTCTCTCTCCTAATAACTATACTTCAAAGGTATACTTTAAAACAACTGCAGAGAAACCGCACTCAAATATTTCTCGGTTGTGACTACCTCGCTATGGGCGACGAACGCTGATAATAGCACACGTGTATTAATTGTTTTCTCTTTCCTTACTTCCCATATAATTTTCTATCCTGTCCCACTGTAGGGTAGAGAAACCGAGTGCAACCTGGGATGACGTCCCTGCCTTTCTTTTACCTTTGTCTATAGCTCTTTAACTAATATACTTAACCGCATACACGTGCATACAAACGAAACAGAAGTTAAGGTAATGATGGTGGCTTCATAGTGTTGAGAACTCGACGAATAGAAAGTGTCGCTTAAGAGTGAACGTATTGACAAATGGATTTTTCTTCGTCAAGGCAGCGTCAGTTCCGCCGAAACTCGAGCTTCACATTGAAGTATGTTCTTAGCACACGCAGAAGGTTCTCAGTCGCGTTACAATAGCCGAAAGCGCTATGTAATTCTTTATAATGTAGACATGCATGTCAAGATGAAACCTCGATAGTGAACAGCAATTTTGTGTGGGCTTCTGTCACTGAACGCCCCATTCGCGTGTCTGTGCAATCAGATGCATACGCTGTACTTATGACCCGGCATCTGGAGCATGCAAGATGATCAGCTACAAGCTAAAATCTCGTTAAAATTTCTGCCCGTCTATTCTTAAATAATCCGTGCAAAACATGAAGAGGTTTTCGGGTTACCATCGGCCATCTGTTAACCAGAACCAAGTGCGTGTTCCAATGGTTAAGGGTGGTGTACAAAAATCCAGCATCCTCTATACTTTAAATACACGATACAATGAACAGCAGTATATACACCACATAATAATGAGAGCTGTAGCACTAAATTAATTAATTCATGTAGCCTTAGTAAAAACAAGCAACAATATAATATTTTATAGTTAAAATAAAGCGTGTTATGAGATGTTAATCACAACCAGTACGACTGGCGGAATCAAAGGTATTATAACTTTTATTTATCCTAATTTAAACACGCAGGATCATGTCATTCAGGCCTCTCCACAAGTTTCGGACTAACACAAATAAGCAATCGGACGACACGAGTGAGCTATGTTCTCTCTGCGTATTGCGTTGATGTTGCTTATGTCTTTTCTTCTTATGTGCAACACTTCGTGTTGCACTCACCAAATGTTATGTTGAGTGAAAACCTTACAACAAACGCGAGAAGGGACCGTGAGACCGTCTCGACGTCAACACGAGTGATGCAAGATTATCATCATCACGTTATGACAGCAACATGACGTCGCAGTTTGCCAACATTATTTGTGACTTTATAATGACGTTACGTGATGACGTAATCCCATGAGATCGTAACTTGGTCAATGGTGGGCCGATCTCGGAGGCAATAGAAAACTCAGAATTTGTAGTGAAGGGCCGAAAGCTTCCATTGCCTCCGATCCCGTGGAGGCAGGGCAGCACAACGTTGGGTGCAGGTCTCCAAGGGATCGAGATGGGATAAGGTGTTAGTACTAACAGACTGAGAAAAAAGAAATGGCGACACATTCAAGAAGTGAAGTGATATGGCACGAAGTGGACTGACACGAAGTGGATTGACACAAAGCTGAAGTGACTCGAAGTGGATTTATATAAGAAGTGAATGCTTCGCTACATCATCAGCGTTCAATTCGTGAATATGTAGCCATTATTGACCACGATGTCAATGCTGATGTTGGAGCGAAGCTTCATTGACGAAACGCTAAGCTATATAAAGAATGTTGATGAAAAATGTTTATTTATGGTGTATTTGAGACCATATGCGCGCTATGCACGCTTTATAGACGGTATTGTGCGCACATGTTTTGCACCTGCGCTCCAACTATAGGGACGACTGTGAGCATCGACGACAACCGTCGGACATCGTGAAGGCCTAAGGAACTTCGCTCCTTAAAGGTGGCTTTGGCCTAACAGTTGTCCCGAACACATGCGTGTGGGGGCGTGTGACTTCTGTAGTCATATTTCGTCGTGCTGTTTGTGTATATCGAGAAACACGATGAACGTTCCATCGTTTCTTTTTCATATTAGGGGCGAAGCTTCTTAAAGCGGCACCCGTTCGTCCCTCGTAGCAGTGCGTAACCAGTCTTACGTTTTGACCTGCAAGGTGGTGCCGGTGGGAGGTTTCTCCTGTGCATTGTTGAACAATAAAAAATTCGCAGCGTGCGTGTTAACTAAAAGCCGAACTCTCCCGTCTCTCATTCCCCATTAGCAGCCATTGTCATGTACATTGAGCACTATCTGACAAGAAAGGGTTGCTACGTTATACTCGCTGGGCATAACCTCCTTGGTTTTAGAAAGGTTTAGCGAGCGTTCGGCCACAGTGCCATGAATACAGTGAACTAGTATATAGCATGAATTCGAGGTGGTTAAAGGTGGGAAGTAGACACGGAGCGCAAGCCGTAAGAAAGTGTGCGTGTGCCACTTCTCGTTTAGTCCTTGGAATGTCTGCTGGATGGCGGTACTTCTATATGGAGAATATATGATGAAAAGATGCAAGATCATGGTACTTCGAGTGTTGACTATATGGACGAACGGACACACACACACAGATGCACGGACGGACGCACGGATGGCTGCACCGACGGATGGACGCATGGACAGACGCAGGGGTGGATGCATGGACGAGCGCAGGAACGGACGCACGGACGTGTGGACGCACGAACAGACGCACGCACGGATGGTCACACAGACGGACGCATGGACGGACGGAAGCAAGAACGAATGGACAGACGGAGGCTTCGCCCCACTCTCCATCATTCACCCCGTGGATATGCGGCAATATTTTTTTTTGGGGGGGGGGGGGATGGGGGGGCGGAGTTACGAGATACGCGGACAATCATGTGGTGACGCCGTGGGGCGTCGTCACACAACTGCATGGGAGGAGAGAACCTCGCATGTGCGGCCAGAGACGTATCAAAATTCATGAGCGAGACCTGGAGGCACACTTCCGCGTCAAGTATTCATCCTTCATCGATGGCCGCGGGCGCTTTCCTTTCGCCAGCCTTGTTTTCGCCGTGTTTTCTTTTTGTTTCGGTTTCCCGCCAGCCTTGATCAGATACACGAGCGAGCGGGAACCGGGCAATGCGAAGATGTCGACGGGAGATATCTATATATGTGCGGGCACCCGTCGTGTGTGTGTGCGCGCGAGTAAACGTTCTTGACGCGAACGCTAACCCACCGACGGTCGTGAAACGCGCCGCAGAATAGGCTGTTTTTTTCTTTGTAACCGAATATGTGTGCGAGTTTTTTATGTCACCACTTCTATCACTGTACCAATCCATTGCAAATGCAAAAAAGTAGGCAACAGGGACAACATAAGAGGACGACAACACGAGCGCCTTGTTCATGTTCCGTCTGCGCCCAACGTTTTGCATGTTTAATGAATCGTTACCTACGAGCCCAAATGGTTGTTTTGGCTACCGTACGAATCATTATATTATAAGCATATGAAGCAACCTCACGTGCTTTACTGCGAAAAAATTTTAAGTATTTCATCTTTATTGGCAATTCTGCTGCTATCCATGCGTTTGTTTGGGCTGGTAATTATGGGAAAAGCTCGTTTTTTCCTTCTATTACTAATGTATGCATGCATGCATGCATGTATGGATGTATGTATGTATGTATGTATGTATGTATGTATGTATGTATGTATGTATGTATGTATGTATGTATGTATGTATGTATGTATGTATGTATGTATGTATGTATGTATGTATGTATGTATGTATGTATGTATGTCAGCATCGCTGAGGTGAGGAAACCTGTTTTCGCTTTCTAACGGCTCTAAAATTGTTCTCTTTTTTACCCTATAAACATTTTTATGTACAGCCCTAGAGATGAAAAAAAACACAACTACAACAAACAAAGACATGCTCCGACCACTATATTCGTACTGCAGTCATTGCTGTAGGTTGAATTCTTTTTCTCATCTCTCTGGTCCCCTTCCCAAATCCCCCAGTGTAGGGTAGCCAACCGGATGACTTTCTGGCTAACCTCCCTGCCTTCCTCCCTCGCCTGATGATTGCATTCTTTTGCCCGCATCTTTAATTAACACGCGACAAACTTTATACGTTTTCCTTGGTTTCCCGATATTTATCGTGATCGTCGTACTGAGCTCTCCAATTTCTTTTAATCGTGATCGGGGCGTGGCTTACAGGTTGTTGCGGCACGAGCTACATATTTGTTAGTCACGGTGCTTTTCTTTTTCTCGGTTTCTTTCCCGTTTATTTTTTGCAGCAACTATATAGTATAGGTGACGTTTTTTCGGACACACAGGTTCCACGTGTGGCATCAAGTGCTATTAATAACGAAATCACTGTCATTATTGATACCGCGTTACCTAACGGTGTACCGTTTGCAATGGCAGGTTGATATTTTGGTATAGTGGCCGCATGCGAAGGTAATTAACGAGTGCCAGTCTGTTAAGATACTTCTAACATCGCCATTTCACTCGCGCGTCATTGACTTCGTTATACATGTATCTAATAACAGCTATTTAATTGCAGGTGAAGAGAAGTCGCAGAAAGGACGTAGAGCAAGCGACGCATAGCTGAGCGGTTGAAGTATGTATACGTGAATACAATCATGGACAAACTCAACATGAACAGGAATTCACACGGTGGAAATATTGGTTTCGCGATCTCTAACGCGCGAGCAGGTGTCTAGGTAATAATTTCACTTCTGGTTACGTGGCTGTCAAATATGGTTTATGACTAAGCTCACAAGCCAAAATCATGATGATCCCACTCTACTGGTTGTAATGAGAGCGAAAGAAGGCGTCTTAGCATGTGCCAACTTGTTCACGTTCCCAGTTGTACACGAGTGCAACGTAGCAAACCGGACGTATACGTCTGGTTAACTTCCCTGCCTTTCCTTGCAATCTCTCTCTCTCTCTCTCTCTCTCTCGCAGTTGTACATTACGGCAGGCTTTCAATCAATTGTCACGATCTGATCACAACACCATCTCGGGTTTCCCGTCCCAAAACCACCATATGATTTTGAGGGACGTCGTATGTGGAGGACTCCGGAAGTTTTCACTAACGTGCTCTGGCACCACACAGTACATTGGCATTTGAACGCAGAGGAAGTTACGCAATGCTTCGTCATGATATCAAAAAGAGGGTGAAAATATGTTTCAACCGAGCAACAATAATTTTTTATTAGGAGGCTATAAGTCATGGGATTTGATGTCCGCGAAGTGTTTCCTAGTAGGACTGCCGTATAAGTACTATATTAATTGTGGTCCACATTGCTGTATACATTGAAACTTTTTCGTCCACTTTACTGGCTATAAATGGCAATTTACTCGAACCTATGTGTACAAGAGAAGCTTCCGGGTTAGTTTTCAATAAAAGACAAGTGTAATTTTTAAACGAGCAGCCAAAGCATATAGTACACTGAAACATGGCATATACATACACCTCCACAACAGAGAACTAAACCCGCAACTTTCTGCTAAACGACACATCGTCATGGACCATTTTAGCCGGAATACGCGGAATAGACAGCGAATGCGATTCAGGCTGCTGGAAATACCACAAGTTCAACAGCAGTGCGAAGGAGCCACCAGGCCGTATATATGTTGTGAATGTATTGCCTTGCAATATATAATCGCATTGTACACTATTATTCGAACTGAGTGCCGTGCGCCACAGGTGTAGCGTCACTTAACAAAAGAAGCTTACCTAACGCATGTGAACACGGCGAGGTATTTTCGGATAACACACTTTACAAGCGTTCGTAAAGACCAGTATGACTTTTATGGCCGCTTTAAAGATGAGAATTATAATAAGCGAGCCCACACGAGCACGCGTATAGAAAAAAAAAGTTTTACAAGCCTAGCACGCCTCTATAGTGCTAATAAAACCAGGCAGACGTCACGTATGAGGCGTTTCCAAAGCGGACCCGTATTTCAGGAGTGAATGGAAATAAAAAAAAAACAAAGCAAAAAAGGAATGGTATAAAGTAGAAGTTGAGACGCCACACGCATCAGAACGGGATTAGCAACGAGCTGAGTCTCTGAGGTGGCGCCGAGACGGTTTTGTTGTTGTCTTTTTTGTCTGAAAACGTTCGTATGAACGTAACAAAAAAAAGCACAGTAATAAAGAGAGACAGAAAACACGTTTCAAACGTGTGATAAGGCCGAATGCATGGCGCGAATAGAGAGAATATATTCCGGGCTTTTTCAAGCGACGAATCAATTCCTGCCTGTGTTGCATTACAGAATGGCGAAAGAAAGAAAAATGAAAAAGAAAGAGAGAAAGAAAGAGGCAAGAAAAAGAAAGAAAGAAACAAACAAAGAAAGAGAGAAAGAAAGAAATAAATAAAGAAAGAAAGCCTTGCACTGGTTATACCACGGGGAAAAGCCCATATACTCTAGCGGCGCAGTGGTCGAGACGTTATGAAGAAAAATGAAGTGTGATGATGGATCGAAGTTTCCTTGTGCGCGGTGAAAGCCGAGTATCATTTATCTATCTATATTATGCGCAAGCGTACGAGGCTGAGCACGATAACCTCTTCGCTTGTCGGAAGCGAGCGTAAGCTTCCAACTGCGTACTATCTATATCTGTCTATCTGTACATACATATTTACGCCTCTGTATGACATGTGTCCCTAAGCAGGCACAGAGGTGTCGGCACGCACGCAAACACACACACACACACACACACACACACACGTCGATATATATGGCTCACGGGCGCAGCTGCTTCAGTTATCTCGCTATTATCAACCTAAGTTGTTTGTATTGGCGTGCCAATAAAGCTATATTACGAGCCGACTTCAGTTATGATTCATTTTTTTTTACCAAAATAAAATCGGGTATATCCACTACATTACCGCACCTGTGTTAAATATATACAGACATACTTTATGTGCGTTCTGTGATACACATTACATAAAAGATGCTATACGTATATGCGGGACATAACGTCTGGAAATGCCGCAATTTGACAGCTCAATCTGCGCAAAGAGGGCGGACGGTTAATTCTGATACCGCTGAATGTCTTTTTTAATTATATACACAGCTCACTCCGCACATATAGCAACGCACGCGACTGCTGTTTCAATTTCCCAGTTTTTCTTTCTGTCTTAAATCTTCTTTTAGACGAGCGCGTTATACAAGTGGTCAAGTGGCTTTCAGCTTATTACGATATATTCTTGCTACGATTTCTAACTCTATTTTTGATTTAGCTCTCTACATTCGCTGCGCATGCCATATAGCACCGTGGAGGCGGTAAAAATAAGCCCCTGAAGCGCTGTCAAGTAAGGGGGCTGGATAGCTATATCGCGTTTTCACTCTTTACTCTGTAAATGCCCCCCCCCCTCTTTTTTTTTTGCGGTACATAAAACCGAGTTTATGAAAAGCGCGACTCTTTTCGCACGCGCCAAGGCGGTCTACAGCTATAATCTCGACGTCTATCTGATATCATACGTGTACATTTCTTCTAATCGGAGGTCACGCGCGAGAACCTGCACACTAAAAGCATTCGCCGCATGTTACAGTTAGTTGAAGATTAGAGCAAGCCACTTCCCCGATTGTCCGCTGCGATAAACACAAACGAAGTCAAAAAAGCGAGCGATAGACGGAAAAGGCTATAGCGAGGTACGCAGGGTCGCCTGAGCAAGCGCTTCCGGCGAATTGTATAAGCCCATTATACCTTTTGGGTGTGTTTAGCATATCGTCGATGTGGCATTGGTTTATAACGTGATACGTAGATACCTAGTTATACCGAGTTATAACCTGAGGTCACGAACACGGATACGCGGGGCGAAGGGATTAATGCAAACGGCAGCGAGGTCGATAGACTATCGAGGAAGAAGGTGAGATAGATACGGCTACGATAACAGATATCTATAGCGAAAGAATTAGGCCCACTGCAGGAGGCATGCCGTTCCTTATACTGATTTCGCGCGTCGATAATGCGGGACAAATCACACAGCCAGCCAAAGTGCTGCGCGGGAGGTAGCATATATACGAAGAGATAAGAATAACGACAAAGTGCCGTTTAATACACTTCCTTATCGCCACGATCTTCGACACCACCACTCGTGCAGCGCTATATACACACTTTCACTTTCGGTATCGCTTCACGACGCACTCTCCCTTCTGTCTCGTTCGGTTGTCGTTGGATGCATTCTTAGGGCTGTGCGCCAATAGTGGGAGGATGTGTATAGCGACTTAGATTATGCGGTGTTACGATTGGGTGCCACGGCGTGACGTGCGTTTCCGGGAGGCCAATGGCGTGTGACGTATCGGCGAAATCACTATAGCTCCCCCCACCCCTTTCCATTCCACACAGAAAGGTGATGCAAGTATGCCTGTATAAGACTTGGCTTCGTAAACAGGTATCAGACGATCTTATCAGTAGCAGCTATACGAGGCATTAGGCTTTCTTGAGGGTGCTAGTTTAATATGCAAAATGAGTATGATTGTGCAGCGAACATGCGTATATACTTTTAAGTCGTGGTCTATACGAGCAGCGAAATGATTTCACGCTTCTGTAAAGTGTCTATATAAAAGGGCGCTATATAACAGACGAGATCACTTCATGACTTGGTACCATTAGGTACTATTTGAAGGCAGTGTTTCTCACTATATATGACAGGATCATGTTGATTATACCTGCAGAAGAATAACCAAATACCGGGAGAATGGCTTATGAAGTCAAATCGCAGCATTGTAATGAGCCATGTGTTGTCGTCACAGACTTGAAGGAGCGCGCTAACACTGCATTCCAAATGGAGCCGCCCCTCGAGTTACATTTATTGACTTGCAATGCCTTGTGGTTTTCTCTGGAATGCGACTTCATTTCCACGTTTAGCCATATGTGTGTACAGTATATATTCCTGCTTGTACAGCAGGAATATATTGTACAGCAGGAATATATTCCTGCGTGTACAGTATATATTCCTGCTTACAGTTGGTAATTTTTTCATCCACTTTTCTTTCTTCTTATTTACATTCCATTAATGTTAATAACTTCCCCTGTACATTCCTTGGCATTACTGTCTGTTATATCTCATTATTATTGTGTTAAAAACACGGATAAACGAGCCCTTAGGTATACACTTCTTTCCCTTATATATATATATATATATATATATATATATATATATATATATATATATATATATATATATATATATATATATATATATATATATATATATATATATATATATATATATATACTCACAGAGTGCAACGACTACCATATGAGCGATCGCTCCTGGTGACGCGTCGTGTCGTTACAAATCTGACAGCTAAGTACAAGGAACATACGTAAGTGTGCAAACCAAGTTTACGCCGACACGACACGGACTGTATATAGATGCCGGAAACGAGAGTATGAGCATTAGTTGTGGGCGTATACATTTCCCCGCTTCAGTCCATGAGTATATAAGCTGTGCTCTGTAGACCCGGCTGTCCATACCCGTATATGTGCACGGTATACCTAACTATATAAAGCTACATAGCCGGAAGGTTGAGTTGATAGATCTGTTCACCACCTAATCTTCGGGACTTGGGCTCGTCAGCTGTGTCTCCCATGGACTGATCGTCTGTTGCTGAATGAATGGGCATTGTCTTCTCTTCTTGCACTCAGGTCACATGGATAGCGGGGCTTCGGCAACTTACACAATTCCCATGAACACCACTATATATATATATATATATATATATATAACATAGGTCGACGAACTCCCTCATGAGTCCAATGAGTCTATACACCCGGACTCAGATGGAGCCGTGAGTTTGAGTGAGTCCGGTTGAACAACAAGATACTTATAGTGAGTCTAAATGAGTCCGGCTCAGGAAAACTTTGGCGAGTACGAGTATATGAGCGAGTCCAAAGCGAGATAGTTATTTCTTGAGCGAGTCTGAGTGCAGGGTCTCACTTTTGTTTGCTGACCTATGTTCACACGTACTCA
The DNA here is from genome assembly GCF_013339725.1 of Rhipicephalus microplus. Classification (NCBI taxonomy): domain Eukaryota; kingdom Metazoa; phylum Arthropoda; class Arachnida; order Ixodida; family Ixodidae; genus Rhipicephalus; species Rhipicephalus microplus. Next base: position 129,820,774 of record NC_051171.1, read on the forward strand.
TCTTCAGCATTTCGGTGAGCCTGATACCTCGGTTTCTCGCGTATACTCACATCTGCTCACACGTATTGAAAAAAGCAGTATCGTTCATATACCATTTCAATATCTATTGATCAGAGGCGTGAATTCCATAGGGGTGCCTCGAACGCCCCCCTCCTTTCTAACTCTTGATAAATATATGCTTTGTTCTCATCTTGTTCAAAAAAAAATGTCGTTACTGGTTTCAAACAACTCACAACTCCTATTCGAAGTATACTACTCAAAAGGCGCCAAGAAGAGCACTGACTGCGTGAGATATTGGTTTTAAAGAGCGCTGACACCATGATCGAAAAAGCTAATATTTAACTAAAGGAATGATCAGTTGGCTCCCTTGAAATGATTCAGACTCAACTCGATGCGTGCGTCTGAGTGAATAATATTTTAGTGAGTTTGAGTCCGAATGAAGAAACGTTTTGTGAGTATGACTCCTATAGAGAGTCCGGCTCGGGAAAATATTGTCCAGTACGTTCGAGAGAGTCTAAAGCACAAAATTTGTTTCATGAATGAGTCTGCGTGAGATCCACAATTTTCGGCCGACCTATGATGCGGAACATTTAATGTTGCAGCACGTTTTGTTCCAGCTATGCATAGTTTACAAATAGCTTGAAGTATATGGCATTCTGTGGCACCTCCTTAGCGAACTTACTCATGTATACGCTACAACAGCTGAAAACGGCGTGCATGGTCGTTGTGTCAGACGAAAGCTCTATATAGAGCTTGTGTATAAGCTATAGGTTAAATAGGCCAAGATCTGGTGCGTTTTACAGCGTAAAGCTTGAGAAATCATCACACGTGCTTCCATATGAACCATTATCGCTGTAATTAAGGAGATTAATATGGAACTTTCTCTCGAAGTAACTAGAGATCGTGAAAGTGAACCTTAGGAGCGAATTTTAATGCAATATCTATGCAGTATATATATAATGAAAAATCCAACGTGGATGATGCGCTATGTTGCTATTAATAGTATTCTTCAGACCACAATAAGTGTTCAAGCGAGCTCGGGATACACGCACTCAACAAATCACAATAACGTCTATCAATCGCTGTATCTGTAGGAGTGAACGACGACTCGTTGGATTAAAAAAATAATATTCGTAAGTCTTTAACGCGCTCTAAATTTTTGTAAGAGAATATACGTAAAACCTGCAGCGCTGACATGGGCAAAAAAAAAAAACAACAACAACATCGTAAATGAATGCCTTCAAAGTCTTTCTTTGGTGATACAACTATATCGATACGTGTTATCACTTGATCAACTACAGGTGTATATGCTTTCGAGCATCGGCATAGCGCCGGGTGATTTCTATATCATCCCTGATTTTGATGTTGCAATCACTCCGTCATGGCAGCCATGTTGAAAGTGATTATACAAGCGAACAGACCATTATACAATGCGGAATCATCACTATTATCTATACATATATACGATTGTTGCCTTTTCTATCAGCCTTCTCATATACAACGGTATAATAAGGCTAACGCACCACCACTGTTGTAAGCCAAACGCGCGCAAATCACTTGAGTCAATAAATGGGCATACAAATTTTTGTGCGGACAAAAAAAAAGTGAAAATGTTTTATATTATCACTGTTTCGAGTTTTGTATGGGTACGCAAAGCCTAATTTACGGGAAAGCTATTTATAACATCAACGACTTCCGCACCCCTTATGACGCTTGCTAGCAAGACATCAAAGGGAATAGGCAGTGGTATGACTGTTATCCGGTGGATTCCAAATGAAAATCCACCAATAGTGAAGCCAAGAAAAATATATGCGACGCTATGAGCAGTCTATCATTATTCAATAACTATGATATACATTTATATCGTGGTTAGTACGGTATACTGTTAAAACATAACGTCTCCCATACCCTCCTGATGATGATGATATGTGGTCTTTGACGTCCCAAAACCGCCATATGATTAATGAGAGACGCCGTATTGGAGGGCTCCGGAAATTGTGACCACCTGGGGTTCTTTAATGTGCACCGAAATCTGAGCACACGGGCCTACAACACTTCCGCCTCCATCGGAAATGCAGCCGGGATTCGATCCCGCGGGTCAGCAGCCGAGTACCTTAACCACTAGACCACCACGGGGGGATGCCCCGCCGCGGTGGTCTAGTGGCTAAGGTACTCGGCTGCCGACCCGCAGGTCGCGGGTTCGATTCCCGGCTGCGGCGGCTGCATTTCCGATGGAGGCGGAAATGCAGCCGCCTCCATCGGAAATGTAGGCCCGTGTACTCAGATTTGGGTGCACGTTAAAGAACCCCAGGTGGTCAAAATTTCCGGAGCCCTCCACTACGGCGTCTCTCATAATCAAATGGTGGTTTTGGGACGTTAAACCGCACAAATCAATCAATCAATCAACCACGGGGGGGGGGGGGGGCACCCATACTTTTTTTAGCCTCACTGTCCATATTCATCAAGTTTTCGGTAAGGCATAAAAAAATGAAGCCTTTAAATTACCCACATTTCGATACTTCATTGATGAAGTCATACAGCCCATCTTCCAGGCATTGCGGCGGCCGTCCATTAAAACGCCCCGTCCCAGTCAAAAACAGGATTCGGCTCTGCCGCAATACACCGGAACGATGCGCGCAAGGAGGTACCAAGCGACGTCTTTTCGCAATGCGGCGCTATTCGAGGATTGCTCCATCGTGTCCTATCTGTCCCTCATCTGTAGATACGAACGCCTATAGGGCGCGAACTGTGGCACCGCCGACCGATGCCACCGCCTCTCATTTGGATAAGCGAGTTATATATATTGTACGGGAGCCGAATAGTATAACAGTATCCAATGATATACAAGTGTCTGAGCGACGCGGAAGTCTTTTACGGGACAGCTTTATCCGAATTTCGACAAGATAAGAAAACTTTACGGCGCCAAAAGACGCACTTCGTACTATAACCAAAACATACGATAATGAGAGCGCTTAAAGTGTGTGTGTAGGAAGGGGGTTCAGACATGCTGCTGGTTGAGAAACCGGGATAAGGCTATCGCGAACAAGTGTCCTATTGCAACAGTAACCCTCGCCTTCTCCACCACCGCCGGGATTAAAATGCTGCAGCATACACGCTGCGTGATATTTTACGGGCGAAAATAAATTTAACCGAGCCCCCCCTTCGGCATCGCACGCTTTGGGCAACGGACTGTGTAATCGCGGAGATCTGCGGAACGAGATTAAGAGGGAAACGCGCGGCGACATCAAGCCGCGTGACATTCTCAACATGAGCTGTAAATCAACGCGCCCGGCGGCAGGTAGCGGGGCATTAATGAATTGCAAATGCGGCGATATCGTCAAGATGCGGTCGCTCGGCTGTCCGTTTTCCATAATTTTTTTTAATTTTTTTTTCTGCGCGTGGCGTTACCCCCTTTGGCAAAAACGTAAGAGTTTGCGAGTCGAAAACTGCATTTTCCTCCGTAAAATAGGCAAGCAGTTGAGACGACTGTCATGAGAGCGTCTATACAGACCACATATTATATACGCGCGACAGTGGACGATTCAAAAACGTAATCAGAACGTATAAAAAACAAAAAAACTGAATATTTTGATGGATATATGAGTGTTAATCAACTATATGCAAATGATTGATTTACTTATCTACTAAGTATTTATTCCTTTCTGCCTGGAAAAAACGAAACTGAACATTCACATGTTATCTCACCAGGTAACACACTGCTCCTTTATCTATAGTACGATAGCGCTGACACCAAGGAGGTAATTTGGAAGGAACCCTTTCTACAAATAAAAACCAGGATATATCGCCGATAAGTCAGAAATTGATCTAAAAGAGCTTTCTTGTTTTGTTTTTTTTCCTTTGTCGTGATAGGCTCGGGGCGATAACGAAATATCGTGTAAAGAGAAGGTGTTCCAGAACGAAGTTGTTGGCTTACCTTCGAAGTCTACAGTCGGTGATTTCGGAGCACTGGGATACTAACGTCGTCACAAGTCGTTGATCAGCAGCAAACGAGCGCGCAGTCTCCGTAGCTAACGCGCAAATCCAACAGAAGACGGCGATAACATGACGGCACACGAGACGTCACGCGTCGAAAAACATAAAAAAAAATAAAACGGAGGTACGATTCTCTTCTAGTACGTCCAGTCGCCGTAATCAGCTGCGCACCGGCCGCCAAGCTCTCTCGTGCGCTGTGCCCGCGCGTAATACTTCTCACACGATGCCTTGGCCGAGTCGAGGAAAAGAGGCAAGCGCACACCTCAACTCCGCACCGGCTCCGGCAAGCGACTGCACCGAGCCAAACGAAAACGCAAAAAAGGAGCGGTCCCGCGCATAACGAGGCCGCCATGACCGCAAGGCCCCGCCTCTTCGGTACCTAGGGGGCGGAGCGCGTTCCCTAGATTTGCTCCCTAAGTGTTTTTTGACGGTGCCGCCACCTAGCGCTCGCCGTCTGCCCTTTTCCAGAAGGCGCACGCCTCCTCCTCTCTGGAAGGGCTGTTGGGCTCCGTGGTTGTTCAAATATTTCCCCTTTTCGTCGCGTTTCACTCTCCACATCTCTTTGTTTCTTTTTTTTGAGTGATTTTCGACTACCCTTACCCAAGATGGAGCGCCCAATCTGTTTTCGCTCCGCGGAAGGCTTCAGGCAGTGAGCGCGAACGGATTACGCTGATTGGACAGATTAGCGGGGCGAGCTCTTTCTGAAGGCATTCCTCCAGCGTATCTGCGCGTGCCGATATAAGACGATAAGCGGCCGCTTGCACGCCCGCGTGTAAGAAGGGCGCTAGGATGTAGTAGATTAGATCTGCCACGCACTGTCAACGTGGCCCCCGGTGGCCACCGATGTCACCGAACAGCGCTACTGTAACAACTCCGTTTTTTTTTTTCTGTGTAGCGTATTGTTCAAACGGTCGTCGAGGACTTTTAACAGTTCTGATAACACTCGTGTAGCGCGAAAGTCGTTAAGATTTCAGCGTTTTTTGATTAAGATTAAGCAAGAGGATATAGAATCTGCAGCTGTGCATACCTGTGTCATCAGCGGGGGCGGTATCTTTATAACAGCCCATTTCACTATCTGTTTTTTTTTTTTCACCTTTTTCTATTACGTCCGACGGTATCGAGCAGCTCTTATCTTTACCATTGGTTGCTCGCCTCACCGGATGATGATAAGAATCGGAAAGTACATTACTCTTGAATAAACAGAGCCTCAGATACTGTACCGGCTGAAGTTGATGCCTGGGCGTGGTTTGTTTTCCGGAGTGTATCGGACAGTCGTCAGAGGTGGAAATCTACATGTCAACAAACCTTACGGGTCTTCCTGCTTGCGTCAAATCTTGTAGACAGTGCATGAATTTCAGGTGGTGATATTACCGATGTCGACCCTGATATCAGGACAATCAGTGTTGATACTCAACAATGCACACGATATATGCCTCGAATCATATCATGTTGGCTATACTCACTCTGAACAACGCCTTATGTCGTCTTCTTCTGGATTATCGCTGTCATACAGGTAACATGCCTGAGTGTAATAAGTTTACCTAATCACATAGTTGCATGCAAAACTATGGTATAAAGATGTTTGTCACGGTGTGTGAAAAAAAATGTTAAGTTAGAACAGAATTGAACCAAAAACTACCATATGATTAGGAGATACACCATAGTGCAGGGCTCCGGAAATTTCGACCACCTGGGGTTCTTTAACGTGCACCCAAAATCTGAGCACACAGGCCTACAGCATTTTCGCCTCCATCGAAAATGCAGCCGCCGCAGCCGGGACTCGATCCCGCGACCTGCGGGTTAGCAGCCGAGTGCCTTAGCCACAAGACCACCGCGGCGCGGCAGAAATGAACGTTGATTATACAGTTCTGAGATGAAGTATTCTCGAAACTAATTTAGTTTACAAATTACAATTAATCTCCTGCTTCTGATATTTATTCAAAATGCATGGTAGATTGCAAGGGCGAAAGCGGATGACTGCTTGTTATGAGATGTGCGCCATTGCGATGCCAACCATCTTTCGAGGCCTCTGTGCATCGCCTCTCTATAAAAACTTTCGAAGCAATAGTTATTGTTCGAAAACATGAACTTAATAAAACTGATTCATAATTATAATATGAAGAAGTTTTAGACAGGCTTATGTAAAGAACGAGTGCTGTAGAAGGTGTACTCAGGTCCCGGAGAAAGTGCCAGATATAGCCAGGAAACCATGGACAAACGCCCCGCCGCGGTGGTCTAGTGGCTAAGGTACTCGGCTGCTGACCCGCAGGGCGCGGGTTCGAATCCCGGCTGCGGCGGCTGCATTTCCGATGGAGGCGGAAATGTTGTAGGCCCGTGTGCTCAGATTTGGGTGCACGTTAAAGAACCCCAGGTGGTCTAAATTTCCGGAGCCCTCCCCTACGGCGTCTCTCATAATCATATAGTGGTTTTGGGACGTTAAACCCCACATATCAATCAAACCATGGACAAAAACGATCTGATTTCCTGGTTATATCCTGCATGCTTTTTATCTAGAACATGGCTAAGAGTGATACTGATCATTCAGAGGGACGATTATGACTTGATAGCGAAGACGGAATTGTTTGTCTAGTAGGATGGTCGTATACAAAACGTTAGCGACCCACCGTATATCCCACTTCTTTATTAACAGTATATTATATGAACACTTTTGAAACAAAACCAATGTTCAGTTATAGTTTGTATACAGTTTGTATGCCTGTCTGTTACTATTTAGACGCAGTTGCTATTCGAGAAGCATAGTCGAGAAGACCAGAAAGACAAACATAATTTTAGCGCATACGCGTCCCTATACAGTTGCGCACGTTTTCAGACACTTCGTGGTTGAACCATATATCCAAGTGCTTTACGAATGATATACCACGGTGACGTCTTATTTGTCGGTATTGTTTTTAAAAGGGCACATAATCATGATTTCACCATGAACCAACTATAGCTCCAATTATCGACTATCGTGGGGAGCGTGATGAATCAGCTGTATAGTTTTGCAGGACCACTCAAATGAGTACACTACATATACCCACCAGTGTTGAGTTTCGCTCTGAACCGCAGTCTTGCATTATAGGCTGTTATGTTAGACCCAACTAGTCATAAATGATATGAAAATGTGGGAGCCGCTTGCTCCAGCCACCAATTAACTTGACATATTTACCAGGTTTTCTGCCTGTCGGGTAGATCGACGCTGCAAAAGTGGGCGGGCAAGGGAACACGCGTGCTATATTTAAAAATTAAGATAAAGAGTATTTGCCTGCGCATGGACATGCACGTCAAATTAAGGACAGTAAATAGATCAATCCTATTACGTTCTCTCTGTGAATGTATGCTTGACAATTATTTTTAAGTAATTACGTAGTTTCAATTTGCACTTAGAAAAAATTGCGCGAATTAGATTGCATGGTACCGTGGGTTTCATAGAAAGCGGAGTTGTATAGAAAACGTGAATGTGTGTGTGGTTGTTTGTTCTTATATTTTTTCTGTCCTCCTCCCTTACCAATCACCCATTCCCTCACCTTATGCAGGCAGGATACATTACACCTAACCCTAACCTTCCTTGAATTCAATTCAATTTCAATTTATTGGTTATGCAGGCATCAATTACGTAATACGTGTATACATTCCTTCTTATATTTCCTCTCTATACAACAACAACAAAAGCCTTTGTGCGCCTCATTGACTTGGGCGCACCATAATATCGCTGTAATGCTTTGTATATATTTTTGCTGAGCCCGTGATGACCTGATGCGTATTCTTGCAGAGTATGAATATGGATTTCTGGATTATTAATGAAACTTTGCACCCGTCCTGTGTACATATCTCTGTCGGGCCTCCTTTTTGCGCTGCGCTGCATGTTAAAGGAACACTAAAGAGAAACACTGGCTTGGTTTAATTAGATTCACCAATAACACTCTGAGGACTCTAAAACCACATGTTTCACTGTGATAAGCTCATTATTCGCGGGAAAAATCATGGCTCATGTTTCATTTTAAAATTTCGCGCCGAAATCACCGCGTGTGACGTCTGAAATTTCAAAACGCATTTTTCATGTTTTCGCAATGCTGGCTTGGTGAAATTTTCTGAAACTTCGTAAATGCTGGGTATGGCCCCCAAAGTTGATTATGTATATACTTCATTTTTATCGATCACAAGCTACATAGGACCCAATAGACGCCTTCGAAATATATGACGTCACGATGTTTGCTGCCAGAACCTCAAGGTGCTGTCTCCACCCGTGTTTTTTTTTTTTTTTTTGTTTCTTTGTCTTCGCGTGTTTTCTCGCTTTCCAAGCGCCGTGTCGCGACAAGAGCGGTGTTTTCGGGATTGCTTAAATTGTAATACACGAAAAATCGTTTTGCTCTTTCGTGTGCTTTGAAGAAGTTTTCGTTGACAAGGTGTGGCTCGTGAATATAAAACTTTGTAGCACGCGCACATACACACAGAACATAAAGGTTGTGCATTGATGGACGAAGTATCCACACCTCTTTATCGAGAGCCCCCCTGGGTGCACCAAGAAATATACTCTGGGCTGTCTTAAAAACGCGTGACATCCACTCCCTCAAAATGCACTATACTTGTTCGATAATTCACCAACCGGCCCCAAACAAAGGGGCATTATTACAGGAGAAACCTTTATTTTGTAAGGTTTTTTTTTTTTTTAGTAGCGAATTGCTATGCGACTAGGTTGTGGCGGATCGCGTCCGCGGATAGGAGGCGAGTCGAGCAACAACCGTCGGCGAAGCGATTAACTCGACAAATCAATCATTACTGCATCGACGTGGGGAAGAAGCAACTATGAAGGCGTACATGATTTCGCCGACATGCATGGGAGGGTGACAGAAACGATTTTGGCTCAAGGACAACACCACTATACCGTATAGTGAACGAACCTGTCATCCCATTTTTGTGCAGGCAGAACTACCGGGTGTCATGTGTATACTACATTATATCTATTCGAAATAGCCGTTGGCCGCCCCGATGAGATAGTGTGCTTCAAGCACAACGGAAATGCCGGGATCTTCGAGCACATGTCCCTTTATTTGCACATTGTGGGGAATAATGATGATACAAAACATCACTATATGCAGTCAAGACGGAAAATATATATATATATATATATATATATATATATATATATATATATATATATATATATATATATATATATATATATATATATAATATATGTGCGGTGGGTGCATTTCTGATGGAGGCGAAAATGTTGTAGGCCCGTACGTGTGCTCAGATTTGGGCGCAAGTTAAAGAACCCCAGGTGGTCAAAATTTCTGGAGCGCTCCACTACGGCGTCTCTCACAATCATATGGTGGTTTTGGGGACGTTAAACCCCACATATCAATTATGCTCCCTGTAAACCCATAATCCCACTAGAATGCCGCAACTCTCAGTGTAAAATTAACAGTGAATAATCAAATGATGGAAAATGTGAGTTTCTACATGCAAGTAACAATTGTATGATAAATCATATGATATATAACAGAGTTGGCCCATGCAATGACGTAAATAGTGCTTAGTGAAAGCGTCACCATATTTTTTTTCCCTTTTTGGTTGCGTTCTGAGCCTTTCAGTGCACCGGCGTATATACTCTCAACCTTGGATGGAATCGTTAACTCGCATGAGAACTTGATGCGGCTGACTTTTGTCCATCACTGAATACAAGCAAGTGGAATAACTGTTCAATAAATAATAGCCGGAATAACGTTTTAACATACACGAACACCGGGCGGAAAACTAAAATAAGAAGTAGACGGTGACGTTTTAGAACACATAGCCGCGTGGCCGTCCACTATATGTCCATCACGCCGAAGAGTCAACAGGTCAATCGAAGCACGGGCCGGACAGTTACGCTTCGTAATATGCTCTATTCTGCAGCTCTGCACTGCTACACCGTGGCATTCCTGTGTGCAGAGCTCAGCGGTAATCAAACAAATAGTTTTACCGCTGCTATATGGCATGACGAGCGACAGTAAAATGCGTGCAGAAATCAGTTACGAAAATCCACGAGTTGAACACAGTAGTTAGGAACTGTATGCTTCACCTTCTGAAGAAGACGACTTTCAGAGCGAAACAAATTAGGAAATGACGATAACCATCTGAACGGCCATGACTGTAGATGCATAAAGGTGGATGGTCTTGCTATAATTGCTTATGGGGAGTAAAAAAAGAAAACAAAAAACACGAGAAATACATTTACACAGTGTTTACAGTGGTGCCATAGCAATGCTAGAGATCGTGACTATGGCTCGAAAAATCTTCGTCGCGTTCTTTGGTCAGTCATAACTACTAGCACACACTTAAACACAATTCATTCTCGTCTCCTATGCTTTTCTTTGCCTCATCGTCTGTTGGGTTTACTTCATTGTATCTAACAGAGAAACCATCCACTTCGAAAATAATTCCTTTTCCTTTTACATAATACAGTAAATGGTACATGAGAGATTTACCCCCCCCCCTTCCCCCCGCACACACTTTGTCTCTATGAACAGCCAGACACGTCGATTCTTGTTATTTTATATGAAGGGACAAAAGATTGCTTTTCTGTATGCGTTGATCCGTATAAGCATGGTTTTTGCCGCACTCCATCCTTGTCTCGGAAAAGCCGATTTTGCGCTTTAGAAGGTCTGGTAAGTCATGCCCACATCTTTATTGGAATAATTAATCTTTCCTCCTTTTACTATAGTTTCGAATATAGTGAATACACGAGCCCTCCAATTAAAAAACAAAACTCAACAGCAACAGCGATTGTGTATACGCACTGGTTAAGTATATATACTATTCGACTCCTTTTAGCGTAAGCACTTACGTACGCTATGTAACCAAGATGAAAAATGCATATACTAACTGGGAGTGTGTGAATCGTGCATTTTGGAACTGAATCCACAATGAATAGTCATCGAATACTGTTCGAATAGCTTTCAAAGAATAAGTAGACCATCTTCAAAACAGAACTTAACACCTGAACATATTATTTAACTGAGACATTTGAGATGTTCGCAAACTTCTGCCAAATGATATTAGAGCTATAGTTCTAATCCACTCAAAATACCATAAATATGAAAACTGAGGTAAGCTCGTATACATCAGAGACTGGAGCTTTCGTAATATATTTTACCTGTATAGATTCAATGTGAGACCTTGTCGCCAAATATAGAAAACTGAGACGCAAAGGCTAAGCAATATTCAACTAAACACCGCCGATACAGCTAAAGATGTAATGAAGCAGATTAAACTGTTATCACAACATAGCCTGCCAACATAAAGCGTGTATCAATCGGCATTGATTGAAACACGCTTTTTCAAGGTAAACATTTACAAGAACAATTTACGTAAACGAAACACTAGCCTCTGTATACTCATGAAGCTGTGATCAGTCGTGTCCCCACCTTGATTTCAAGATGAAAACAGGAACTGAATAATGCGACACAGTTTCACCATAGTAAAAAGTGAGCAAGAATGGATTTCGCAGAAGAAACGTGTTCATTCGACCATCATTATCGGTAGTCTCGTGAAAGCTCGTGTTACGTGAGATGGTTAAAAGTGGAAAAATAATTTTTAGCTGTTCAAAGGCATTGCTTTTTTCGGAGTTCTCCCATCGGTTTTGTTTATACGAAAACTCTCCAGTATTTCGAATATTTTTGAGAATGTAAAATTTGATTCGTCATTTGAAATTTTCGAATATTCGCACACCTTTAGTACTGATGTTTCCCCTCCGAGCGTATACCTTGTCGGCTACTTGTTGCTACTTCGCTGCCTTGTTGTTACTTTGCTACCTTGTTGGCTACTTGTTGCTACTTTGCTACTTTGTTGGCTACTTGTTGCTACTTTGCTACCTTGTTGGCTATACTTGTTGCTACTTTGCTACCTTGTTGGCTACTTGTTGCTACTTTGCTACCTTGTTGGCTACTTGTTGCTACTTTGCTACCTTGTTGCTACTTTGCTACCTTGTTAGCTACTTGTTGCTACTAACGAGGGAGCCTTGTTGGCTACTTTACCATATATTTAGTCCTGTATGGCCTTCCAGAAATCGCTAACGAATTGTGAAAATTGACGGTACCGTAGTAGCGTCGCCAAATATTTTTCATCTTGGCCGGCGCCCATCACTGCGTTTTTTCACCTGTGTTTCATCCTGATCACATTAGATTTCGTCACGCCCTCGACTTCATCAACGTTTTTAATTTGCACACATTTGGCTGAAAATGGCTGAATGTCGCAAAAATGAACACCGCATCGGAAAAGAGTCTGACCAGCCTTAATATAAGTATAGTGAGCCGAAACTTCGACGCTGCTTTGGCAGAGTGACAGTGCTAATTTCGCACCGTATATTTTTTTTTGTACAAAAATACCATTTCGAGCACGGACACTGCTCTCCCAGCTCATTAGGACGTGGCTCTCAATTCACTTGATGACGTGAGCTATGCGATCACTTTTCAACGCTATCGATCGAAGTTCTGGCATATACGATCCCCTTAGTGTGTGCGGGGCTGCGTTTTTTCTTCTTTTTTTATTATAATCGCATACATTACGGTCTGCAAAACAATCGATCAAGCCCGGCGAAGCTATACTGAATCGTGGCATTGGGGACGCTGGTATTGATTGGGTGTAGGTGAAGTGGTGTAGTGTATAGTTTGGTGGGGAAGTGGGGAGGGGGTGTAAGCGGGGCATGCGCCCTTTTGGTGACCCTGCTAACTCCTATGATCGTATAACCGCTGTCTCACCTAGGAGAACCTTTGTCCATCCATAGTTTGATATAGTGGCTCAAATGTCCAAACCGGTGAAAGATGACGCGCAGCCGGAAAGAGAAAGACCATAGGGGCTATGAAAAACGAGGTACACAAACGAAAATCGAGAGAAAGAGAGAGAAAGAGAAAGAGAGAGAGAAAGAGAGAGAAAAAAAGAGAGAGAGAGAGATTCGTGGGTTCACAGGTAGGTCCCCTGACGCCGACGCCATTTTGGCGCCGGCGGGCGGCCGTACGTCATTTCTAATTGAAAGAAAAGAAAAGAAAAAGAAATACTGCCAGATATACGAAAGCACATACGAAATGCCCGACGCGGAACAAGTACGCGAGACGAGTTGAGGGGAAACGAATGGATGCGTGAGCGAGGGGGAAGAGAGAGTGCTGTGGCGCCGCCACTTACCGGGGCAATTTGCTCCCGAGTACGTGACGGGCACGCAGAGACGGACGTCGTGGTCATCGTCATCATCGTTGCGTCGCCCACGTAAAGGACCTCGCGACGTTATCAGGGCATTCAGTATATCTTTTTTTTTTTAGAAACGCGCACCCTCACTCGCCCCATGCAACCTCCTTTCCAAGCAGTCCGCGCTTTCTTCTATAGCTTATTCTCAATATATTCGCCTAGCGCGTGTGTATATACGACGAGCAGCTGTGGAAAAGAAAAAGCAAACTACAGGGTATACACACTACGCTATTTGCTATACACTGCTCAAGAGTACACAAGCTTACTTCACATATCCGCTTTACACTACACGAAGGAACGCAACACTACACTGCATTACCGGCATGCTTGAAGAGCATATCGCTTTATGTATAAGCAAACTGGCATACTTCCATGAGACCATGGGTATCCTTAAGAAAGTTTACTAGTGCACATACAACTGTATACCTATACTGTAATGTGTGTGCGTCGTGGTTATGCAGTGGTTAATGTGCTGGGCTGCTGTTACTTTAAGGTAGCGAGTTCGATCCCTGGCATGGCGGTCACATTTCAATAAAGCCGGAATGGCAGATGTCCTGTTGGACGCGGCACGTTAAAGATGACCAAATGGTCGAAATTTCCGGAGCAATCCGCTACGGCGTCTCTCGTAATCATACTGTGATTTTGGGACGTTGATCCGTAGATATTAGTATACTGTAATAATTTGCAGGTCCATGTTAAATCTGACCGTGACTTCAGTGTGCGTTTCCACTTCACGTGCTATAACAATAATTTTGAGAGAGTGAGAAAACGGTAATCCATGAACTCTCCTGTGACATAGATGCACTGGCAAAGAAGCTGAAAGCAGTATCTGAATTAATTAACTGATTGTTCAGTTTACAGTTACCTTCTCCTTGGTTGCGCTCATTAGTGGGGCCTGCGACAATAGTTACAAAGCGCGCGGCTGAAGCTCCGTGGATCGTGCGCGCACACACACACACGTACGCTCGCACGCACAAACGCGCCCACAAACATACATGCACACAAACACACTCTCGCGCACGCATGCGCACACACGTGATGGTCCCTCGCTCACTCAAACTCTTTCGTCGTTTTCTATGAAGGGCATTCTGAGTAGTGTACTGCACCGAATAATGTCGAGGGAGTTTTTTTTATTATTATTCGAGGATAAATCGCTGCGGATGTCCACCCGTCACGCATGCAGGCTGTGAGTGCGTTACGTCATGTATTTTTGTGTTCAAGGGGCGTGCGTCCCTTCGAAACAGGCGCGTATGCGAATAAGTATATATATATATATATATATATATATATATATATATATATATATATATATATATATATATATATATATATATATATATATATATATATATATATATATATATATACTTGCATCTTCTTGCGTTCCGCCTATTTACGTTCGCTTCGGTCCGGTGGCCACTTGAATCCACTTTGTAATTGGTCTCGCGCGATATCACGCGATGATCGTTATCAAGATACATACACGCGTTTATCGTCAAAGCAATTCAGAATAGTCTTAACTTTAAGAAGGGAGAGAGGGCGGAGGCACACGACGTGGAGGGCGCCTGTCAAGAGTTAGAGAATATTGTATACTCGCTCTTGAGCATTCAGCAGACTGGCTTTTGCACCAGTTTAACGATTTGGGGGGGTACTGAACTTGCTGAGAACGTTTTGAATGAATGAACGAATGAACGAATTAATTAATTAATTAATTAATTAATTAATTAAATAATAAATTAATTAATTGATTAATTAATTAAAATGGCAGCATATCCACGGAGTGAATGATGGAGAGGGGCGAAGAATTCGTCCGTCCATTCGTTCTTGCTTCCGTCCGTCCATGCGTCCGTCAGTGTGACCGTCCATGCGTCCATCAGCCCGTCCGTGCGTGCGTCTGTTCGTGCGTCCGTCCCTGCGTTCGTCCATGCAGCCGCCCCTGCGTCCGTTCGTGCGTCCATCCAGGCATCTGTCTATGTGTCCGTTCGTCCATCTATTCAACACTCCAAGTACCACCATCTCGCATCTTTTCATCATATATTCCCCATATAGAAGCACCGCCATCCAGCGGACATTCCAAGGACTAAACTAGAGGTGGCACACGCACACTTTCTTACGGCTTGCGCTTCGTATCTACTTCCCATTTTTAACCACCTCGAGTTCATTCATGGTATACACAAGTTCATTGTATTCATGGCACTGCGGCTCAACGCTCGCTAAACCTTTTCAAATCCAAGGAGGTTATGCCCAGCGAGTATAACGTAGCAACCCTTTCTTGTCAGATAGTGCTCAATGTACATGCCAATGGCTGCTAATGGTGATCGCAGCCTGCGCGCTAACTAAAAGCCGAATGCTCCTGTCTGTCATTCCCCATTAGCAGCCATTGACATGTACATTGAGCACTATTTTTTATTGTTCAACAACGCTCAGAAGAAGTCTCTCACCGGCACCACCTTGAAGGTCAAAATGTTATACTTGTTACATACTACGGGGGACGAGCGGGTGCCGTTATAAAAAGTTTCGTCCCTAAAAACTGAGTGTACATAAACAGAAGAGAAAGAGACTGAAGTATATAGTGGTTCAGTCAACAGTTTTTCATAAACATGGGCGTGCTTGTGTACGTTTCGGGTTTATTCCGCACTGACATCACGTAGAGCTCGTATTAATGAAGAATTTCATGGCTAAATTCGTTCCTGAATAGCAGCAGTAAATAACGACAGCTATGTAGTTAATGTGTTTAGTGAAAATGAAAACAAAGGAACATGCAGTTTAATGTGTGCCATGCATGTACTGAGTTATATTGTGGTTTGGGGGGGGAGGGTAAACTCTAAAAATTATATATTAATATGATTGAAGGGAGCTGTCTCTATATAAGCTGACACTAAGGCAACATCAATAGCAGCGAGGTATTGAGTGAGAACGAGAGAGAAAGACAGAGAGAAAGAGAGAGAGAGAGAGATGTTAAGTGAAAGGCAGGGAGGTTTGCCTGAAAAAAATTTTCAGTTTGCTACATTGCATGCACTGGGGAAATGGGAAAGGCGAATGTATAGGCAAGACAGAGAAAAAAAAGAAAAGGTATTGAAATAACTATGAAGGAAAACAAGAGAAAAACAACAACGTGCTCACACACACATTAAAGCATATAGGAGTCTCATAGTCTGTTAGCGAGAACCTAATATTCTGCGTATCCGACAAACCAGTAACGTGATGTCTTTAACATCTGCAGACAATGTGCTGGTTTCAGCCCTTCAGGGCTCCCTATCGTCCCTGACTCACAAGAGCACTTCGTTTCATAGCGAACTAACTCAAACGAAGTAGGTGCCAACACGTTTTGCCATATATGGTCTGACTGTTCTTTTTTTGTTGTTGTTCTTGCCTAATTACTATATTGCTCGCTTTTCTCACAGGTATCGTCATTGAGTGAAGTTTTCTTTATTACTCGCACCGTTTCTTGTGGAAACTCCTAAGGCGATTGGATGATGATGATAATGATGATGATGATGATGATGATGATGATGATGATGATGATGATGATTCAAACGTGGCTCATGCCCATTCAGGGGGATTGGCCTATGATTGATTATAGGAGTTAGTGAGACATTTTCAGTATTGAATATTGATGACCAAGAGGCAAATGCCTTCTTTCTCTCCTCAGTGCGCGTATTGATTCTCGCCCACTGCCCTCCGAAAGCTTCCCGCACCGAACGGGTTTTCGCACTGTCGAAGTAGTCATCGAATCACCTAAGACCAAGCGATGGTGTCACGTGATGACACCGCGACGTGGCTTCACGTTGTGTGGTATATAGCATATTGTCCTGCATTTCGTGATAATGATAATTATTATTTTTTGCACCGCTTGTGGGACGCTGTAGACACCAGAGGTCAATTCTCACGTTTGAAAAAGGCATCTGAGGATTTCGCCCAAATAAATCAGCCACATTTTTAAGAAGCCGAATTGCCAATCCAATAGCGTTCATGCGAACACCTCAATATGAGCGAAACGTCCAGATATATGTGACTCGCCAGCGCAGCCGATTACTTCGACGAAGTGTCACATTACACGCAGCGTTCTCGGTGCGTTCTCACTCCGATGCGTTCTGCACCACTCGTCCATCACTTTCGCCGCGTCTCACGCGAGGATATTACCGCATATATCTACACGCAATATCGCCCGCGCTTCACGGCATTAATCTATATCGATATCTTTTATGAGCCGCGCTACAGGAGACTATACTGGCAGATGGATGCATAATATATATGGTACGACCGCATGCTTCAGCATTGCCATGCTTTACTCTCTCATACTAATGCATGTGCGGACGTTGTGTCAAGTGGGAGGCGTCATGCACGCACAGGAATGTTATATCACTCCGCGAAAGGTACGAAATGAGCGACACGTTCGAACGGCGCCACTCTGCACATCTCCCCCCCCCCTCCCCCTCCACCTTTCTTTTTGAAGACTGTAAAATTGTGAAGAGAAGGAGAAGGTCATACACGCACAGGTTCTTTCTACAGCAATCTCGGTCATTTGTCAGTCGACGCGGCGCTAATGTACTTCTCGTGTCCGGTCGCCTCCCGCGTGCGGAAAACGCGTTTTCGCGATGCGTAGATAGACGCCATGGCGTCGCCAGCTCGTCTGTCCGTGCGTTCGCCCGTGGCGAGGACCGGAATTTTTGAGCACGTATATGCGGAACGAACGCCGCTGGCGATGACTCGGCTCTCTATATTTAGGCGCGATGATAAGCGACGTGGGGCCTACGACAATTAAGGCCTACATACGCACGATCCCCGTACGTTCTTCGTAGTATATATACTTAAAGCGCTAGTGCATATATAGCGCTTAGGGCCGATTTCACTCCGATATCGCCGCGTACGTGTACGTACAAACAAACAAACGAACAAAAACGAGCCGTGATTCGTGTACCCTGTTTCGAGAGGATCGGAGCGGTGATTCTGTTATAGGCCTTCCAGCTATGGTTAACGTCGATTGAGTGGGTTAGAAGAATAGAACATGGAAGGATGTGATAGAACACAGGCGTGTCTGAGCGCGTTTGCGTTGAAAGCTCTATGAGGTTGGGCTACGTGTTGGCTCGCTTAGGCATAAATACCTGTGCATAACATGCGGCATGTACCGTTCCGCGTCATACCGTGCCGATGTATATGCCGTGTAACACTCGGCATAGAGTCGAACTTTATAACGATAGGTACCAAGCCGAAGCTGGGAAGGGGGAGGGGGAGGAGTCAGAACACCCTCCCTCCAAATTTTCTTAGCTCTGAGCACTTCCCCCCCTTTCTTCTCACCTCTTTTCGTGTTGCCTCCGTACAGAACGACGAAGCAAAAAAGAAACATGTATTCGACTTTTCAATTGTGAGCTGGAATAACTATGCGTTCCAACTTTTGCAGTGCGCGCACGTGAGGCCTCGTGTATGGTGCAAGCGAATACATACACAATATAACATCAGCAAACAAATATCAATAAAAAAATAGAGGAAAAAAAAGCGGAGGGTGAAACGCGAGGGGAGCTTCGGGAGCTCCCAAAGAAATGCCCGATAAGAAATATATCCATTTTCTTTTCAGCGATTCAATCGAGCGTATGTATACACCCGGCCGCGAATGGTTTCATAGGCGTTACGGAAGAGGCCTCTTGTCAACCTTCCATCATTCGCGTCTTTTCTTCCTTCTCCGTTTGCTTTTTATCTTTGGCTGCCGGCGCTTCTTATCTCCCGCGACCAACGCGACCTGGCGAGACGACGACGACTTCTTCCCGATCCACGCCACGTCGGACTCATCGATAAGGCCTCGTCTTCTCCGATTCGCTCGCATTTCGCACTCGACTGAATCGCAACGTCGAGGAATCGACGTCGGGGACGTGCGTAGCCAAGCTATAGCTAGGCGTAAGAGAGGGAGACGGGCTGCGGGGAAAGCGGTGGTGACAAATAGGCTGTCCGCTAAGGCATCTCGTAATCTGAACCGCCGCGTCGCCACCGCTATGCACTGTACGCTATAAGGCCGAGCGAAGACGACGGCAGCTGCTGCGCGGAGACGTCCCCGGAGCCTTGCAGCGAAGTATTGGGGCTTACGCGACTTCGTCGTCGTATGAAAACGCGCGCGGTAGTCGGTGCGGGAGCTGCTATCCGCACTCTTATGAAAGCATATATATTTCGTAGGAAAAGAAAATGAATGAAGAAGTTTTATAAACCAAAATAATATGCAAAAAGACATATGGTGTCTCTGCTAAGCCGCAAAAAACGAAACAAACAAAACAAACAATCAAACAAGCAGACCAAAACCGCGTGTTCTTGAAGATCAGATGGGAAGAAAGAAAGTCGCGACAACAGGTAGAGCAGTCCCCGAAGTTGCGGGAGTCTGAGTTTTGCGCAGAGCTACTAAAACGACGACGAATGATAATTTTGTTACTGCACTGTTTACAAACACATGTCCTCGATCTAAACGACGATGAAAAAAAAAGTGATTTTTTTTCTAATTCAAAAAACGAATATACAAGTCGGCCGTGATATAGGAGCGGTTATGATGCTCGCCAGTGTAAACCGAAGGTCGCAGGTTCGATCCCAGTCTCGGCAGTCACATTTCCGTGGAGACGAAATAATACAGGCCCGCGTGTTGCGCGAAGTCAGCGCACGTTAAGGAACACCAGACGGTCTAAATTTCCGCAGCCCTTCCACTAATGCGTCTCTCATAACCATATCGTGGTTTTGGGACATTAAACACCAGGTTACTATTATAAAGCGAATATACAGCAACACACGAGAAGGACTGAAAGAGAGAGAGAGACTATGCAGGGTGGCTGTAATGTAAGGACATCCTAAAGGAGGAGAGGTTGATGAGGAGGAGGCGCTACTTTTTCAGCCCTAGTTGACGGCACGGCTCAGAACCGAGATGAGACGGAAATGCTAATCGAGGCACGAAATATTAAAGAACAATCATCAAAAAAAAACTGAACTGACGAGCGGATGACATCGACGTCTACGAACATGCGGCAGCGAGCGAAGTGACCTTGGTGCTCGGCCGAGTCGCGAGTCTGATAAGCGCGCACGAGAGACAATGCTCCGTCGAGGCCCGCGTTAATCGAAACGGGAGAGGGACGTGACGATATTTAGAGCATGTCCAAGGCGAGCTCTTTGCGACCTCTTGCCACTAGCGACGAAGACGCGCTAAAGTTGCGGGGCTCTGAGGACCGCCAAACGGTATGGGGTGTATGATAAACGGCTTGTCATTAGCTCTCTGAATTTTTGGTCCATAGTGGGTGGCACCGCGCGCTGCCGAGCGATACGGCAGTGTTTCTACGCCCTGCGCCGTAACATTTTCTTTTTTTTTCTTTGCAATCTGTTAGTATAATTTTCAAACGTCATATCCGTGACGGAAACGCGTCAGCGCAGCCATGGTGGACCCCTGCTTAGAGCGATTTCATGTTAATATTACTGCATTTTTTCTGTCGTATACGCTGTCATGCAATTTGTGAAAATGTTTCATGTTTGCATTTTTTTTTCTTTTTATAGAGTGGCGATTCTTACGAATATCTGAGTGATCAACGCTCACTATACAAAGGGCATATTGTGCGTTAAATTATTTTCAGAACACTTATGTCTCTAAATTTACCTATAGAACGAATTACAAATTTGGAAGAATAATCATTTTGATCCACAATGAGACGCAGTTTACACTACGAGGGGCTCCAATTAAAAATCAGCTTTGTATTTTAAAAGGATGTAAAGGTGGTGTAAGTTTTACGGGTGTATGCTTTATAGCGTTACAAAAAAAATTGTTCTTACACCGCATGCTTGAACGTTACAATTTTTATTTAAGGAAGAAAACAGTTTTTATGTTTATTATTGACCGCACTGAAAAACTGCAATGAGCAAACAGCCAATGACCAAATGATAAGATATCAATGAGAATATTTAACAAATATTTCTTCCATAAAACGAAAATTGTACTAATAAGACTTCTCATACAAAAACTGTTTATTTTGTTTTGACAGAGGAATAAAGTTGGATTTAGTTGAAGCACAGCGTGGTGTATAATGCGTTTCTGTGTGAACCAAAATGGCTTCTTCCCAAAGTTTGTATTTTCTTCTTCTAAAGGTGAGAAACACAAGTGACCTCAAAATATTTTCAATGCGAAATACACCTTTCGTATAGTTTAGTGAGCATGAATTACTTAGATGTTCAAAGATCGAATAATAAGATAAAGAAAAAAATGTATAAGGAACAATTTGATGAATTTCCTGGAGTCATATATTATGAAAAAAAAATAATGCAATAATATTATTCATCTTCGAGCACCTTAAACAAACGCTTTTGCTTGATATCTAAGGCAGATTTGTTATTGAAAAATTTAGACGGCTGCCTATGTGGCTAAAGCTTTTCTTTTCTCCGAAATATTGTAATGGTTCACCGTTTTCAATGTCGGAAATCGCGCGATTTCTTTTTCAAGTACAGTTGTGGTTGTGGCCAAAATGGCTTGGACGTTTGACGTGTAATGACCCGGAGGCGGTGACACCGATTGGCTCACGCATCCCGAAATCACTCAGCACTGATTGGTGGGGACCAAGCTTTCGTTACGATTCGTGCACTTGTAAATCCTGCACTAAATTCTGCTGCACCGCTGTGAAACCTGCAGGGGAAGTGAGCAGCGTGAAGACCCGGTGATTCCCGTCCGTGTACAAAGTTCCCGCGTGCAGCCTTGTTTCCCAAACCATTGATAACGTCGGTATTTGAGGTAAGCATGTAGGCGAACCCCGACACGAGTATAGGATCTTGTTGTTGTGAGAACATGGTTTCCGTTTAGTGGACTTTAAAAAGGCGCCAGAACACAAGCCGAAAGTAGCCGAAGTAGCCACGTCATTTATTATTATGGCCAAATTTGTACCCAAATAGAACCGTAGCGGTAGTATGAGGATAGTTATAGCGCGTGAACAAAACGACGACACAGAGACAAGAAGGACTTTTTGTCTCTGTGTCGTCGTTTTGTTCTCGCGCTATAACTATCGTCATGCCATACCAACTAGCCCAAGCTGCCCCACTTGTAGTATATATGAGCAGAGTTTTTATACTGTTCATGAATAAATGAAACCATAAAGAACAAGTAAAGCCGGAAGCTTAAAAGTAGTTAGAAAATAACCATGGCGCCAATTGAAAATTGTCGTCGCTTAACTGGTCGAAAAGTGGCCCATTTGACGCAAATTAGCCACAGACGGCAACCTTGCATGGGGAGATTCTGAAACGCGAGAGTGAGACACGCGCGCTACTTTTTGCGGAACTTTATCGACTTCCCGCTTGTCACTGCTGTTAAAACACGTGTCGTTTGTAGCGAGGTCCGTCAGCTTGTTCACTCGGCAAAGGTGTAGGAATGAAGACGCCGGAAAAGCGCCGGCGGGAGGAGTAATCGCGCGCTTGGAGATGCGGTGGCGCCATCTCTTGCGCGGCGCGGATATCAGCCGCATACTTCCACAGTGTTTTATTGAGTTTAGGCTAATTATTGTGATTTCTGCTTTGATATTTCTTGTGTTACCTTAGGCCTTATATTTTTATTTTGACCTGGCTTGGTGGGTTGCTGTTGGCTCGTTTAATTTTAGGCCTGCATAGAACACTTCATTGCGAGCGTGATGACGTCACATGGCATCTGTGAACGGACAACTAGGCGGTTGCATAAAGTGCTGCACACTTGAAATACAAATCGTCCATACAGTGAGATATGAACGTTGTGCAGGACTATAATAATTCAACGGGATACAGTTTTTGTTCGGAACATGAGAGAGATGTCGGTCATGGCTCATGACTTGGCATGCTACTGGAAGTGTGGGGTGACAATTATGCGATGTGCAAGTCGTTATCCCGGCCACGTGCGCTGATTTTTTTTCTAATAATGCGAATATTTCATAGAATTTTTAATACATCAATGTGAAGCTTCACCTAGAGAACCCCGTAAGCATCGTTCCTGGCTGTTGAGCCGCAATGCTCGCAAACTTCTCAAGTGTTTCAGACTGTCCTTTTAAGATTACGCGCAGTACACGAGTAAAGGATTGATTGATTCATTGATTGACTGATTGATTGATTGATTGATTGATATGGGGGTTTAACGTTCCAAAACCACCATATGATTATGAGAGACGCCGTATAGTGGAGGACTCCAGAAATTGAAACCCGAGGTTCTTTAACGTTCACCCAAATCTGAGCACACGGGCCTACAGCATTTTCGCCTCCATCGAAAATGCAGCCGCCGCAGCCGGGATTCGATCCCGCGACATGCGGATGAGCAGCCGGATACCTTAGCCACTAAACCACCGCGGTGGGGCTACACGAGTAAAGGACTTTATCTCATAAGAATACCAGCGATAACCAAGGAGAGTTTGATGATATATATACATGCATTGTGGAAGACCGACGCATGTGCTAGCCGTTCTCATTCTACAGCGAGTGTTGCTTGTGCTTTTGAGTTTTTTTTTTATGCTGTGTAGGCAGGCATTAGCTCGGATAAAAAAAAGTTTCACGTTTACTGGCTCTAGTTTTGCGTCCTTTGCCATCACGATTTTTTTCTTCTTCTTCTTCTTCTTCTTCTTCTTCTTCTTCTTCTTCTTCTTCTTCTTCTTAGTAGTAGTAGTAGTAGTAGTAGTAGTAGTAGTAGTAGTAGTAGTAGTAGTAGTAGTAGTAGTAGTAGTAGTAGTGCTTTTAGTACGGGAACATATAAAAACAATGACGAAGAGAGAGCTAGCTAATAACTGCCTATAAAAGGGACACCATGCATGAGGGCCTCCAGGCTCAACGATTAAAGAAGAAATAAAGAGAATTGTGAGAGAGTTGAAGTTATGACAGGGAGAGGGACGTTTGGTAGAAGCCTGCAAAACAAAGTTGTCATCAAGTCCGGTTTCAGGTTTCATAGATGCGTCATCTCCTTGAGCGGCCGTCGTTTACGTAATTAATATATGCGCAGATAAGAGAACGAAAAGAGAGCAGCTGAACGTGAAGTCGACGTTAGATAAGGAGGAAATCCCGTCAAGGCACTCAGCCACAGGAGTCGTAGCAGCTATGGGACGAGGTCGTCATTAAAGTTGTGCACGTGCGCACGCGAAAGGAAATTTGGTGCCACGACGACGTTGACCCCCTTCCCCCCTAAAAAAAAAGGGCTATTAAATGAACATAAAATTGATAACAAACGGCACGTATTTGCAAGTGGATGTATGCAGAGTAGTTCTGTCAGCAGCTGCGCAGAGATACCAGCTGCCGGGTGGAGTTTTACACAAGACTAAAGTACAGTAGAGACGAGGTGAAGCACATCGTGAAGTCGAACAGTCACGTGTTCAAATAGCACACGCTTAAAAGTAGGTATATGCATACGTTGCGACTTCATTTGCATAATGAAATAATTGAAAGCGCAAACCAATGGGACACAAGAGAAGATACAAACAAGGGCATGATTTGCATGCTCAATAAATGCATGTGTATGAATGAGTGAGCGTGCAGGGAGGTGCATAAAAGCGATCATCAAATCATCTCGGTGGCAACGACTTATAGACGGATAAGACGAGCCGCAGTGATGGCGTCTTTCTTCGCGTTACAAGCATGGAACAAGCTGCGAGAGATTATTCACTGATAACAAGCTTAGAGAAGCGAACCGCACTCAAACGGAAAAATCAAACCATCTTGTATACGTATGAGGAAAAATACGACAGTGCCGTTTTTGTGGGTACGCAAACGGAGATAACACTGTGCTCTGATTGTGGTATAACCCCTTCAGTTTTGACAAATAGGGTTGCGAGCCTGTCTTCACTTCCTTTATTTTTGCCGTAATGAAGAGAGATATAAATGACAAGAGAAAAAAGAACTGCAGTTGAGTTTAGGCTGAGCTGAAGTGGATATGTCTCCCCTGCAAAGGAAGAAAGAGAAAAAAAAAAAGGGGGGGGGGCGTAGACGTAGTACATGGAGAAAAAGCTCCTCTGTTCAAATGTAACTCAATCGGAAAAAAGAATGACCGGGGTGGAGGAGCGCAGGTCACAAGAATAATCACTAGAACGATTTACCTTGCTGCGAATGTACATTCATGGTTTTAAATGAATGCCTGCAGTTTTTTTCCCCTGTGAAGCACGTGGGCAAGGCTCAATTTGTTCACTGCAAATTGGTCTGTGGATTGACTTAACTTTACGATATCGTGAGGGAGCAGCGCTAGTGTCGGTGTGGCGCTTCTATGCATTCATATTTCTTCTCAGCTTTGAAGGTGTGCTTGCTCACCTCTAAATAAATTGCTTTGAATGATTGATCAGACTTATGTAGACAATCCCTAACCGCGTCCCGCTTGAAAAGGTGTTGGACACGTTAAAGTGTAAAGCTCGACGGTGGCAATGAACAGAGTGAGGGCTGTACACACACAAGGAGCGCCATTTAACTGTTGCAGGCATATAACTTCATTTTTGGCAGGAAACAGAGTTTTTGAAAAAGTTACAAAATATTTTGCAGAAAAAGATTTTCTCGCAAGAAACAAAAAAAATCAGCATATATTTCAAACAATATTAGGTGGTCACCTAAGGTGACCACCATGGCGTAAGTGTATATATGCTGGTCACATACGGTGAAAGTATACAGGTCTTCTATTCTAAACTCTTTAGCGTTAGCTACTCACAAACAACATGCTTTCCTGCACTACCAGCATAGTATAGGAACAGTACATACTTATATACCTATAAAAATATATCGGGCCCACCGTCTAGTGCGCCTTGAGGACGACGGCAGCCTCAAGAAAGCAAATTTGACACGTCAGATTGCAGCCAAAACGAAGTAGCGTCATCTCTGTCAAGGTAAACAAACTGGTGAGCATAAACAAATAAAGACAAGGACAGAGAAAAGATGGGACAGAGACAAGCGCAAACTTTCAACTAAATTTTATTATTCATCACCCTTCAAATGTATACTCACGAAAGAACATAGCCATGTGGTCACATGGTCAAAATCAAACTTACAAGAAGCCGCGCAGGAAATTACGCTCACTATCAAATAAGAGCATTGATGTGTCGCTTACGCATGCGTTGCCTCTTGTGGAAATATAAAAGGCTTCCATCAGTTCGCGGGTTCTTGTACCACCTGATGGAACTCGTTACCTCATATTCTAAGACGTCACGTGATGACGTCATCACAGCATCGTCGCTTGGCCAAAGTGGGACCAATCACGGATGCAATGCAACAAAAGATTGCCGCAGAAAGCTTGCAGTGCCTGTGACCACGGAGGTGGTGCAATTTCTTGTACGTTAGGCGCAGAGAGCATTATAAGGAGGTGGTGGATCAAGACGTTCTCTGCGAAGAGGAAGATGGTTTTCGCGCTACAGTCATCTTTGGCGAATGCATAGGCATACTTTTGCTTTTTTTTATTGATATGATATATAAGGAGATGTTGGCGCACCATTATGGCGCTGGCTACTCCTTAGCCGTTGATTGAAACTTGAACACGTATCTTGAAGCAAAACATACAAAGCAGTGCACGGAAAATAGAAAACTCGGGCACAGATATGCAAAGACACACTTATACGCACATATCACAACATAATGGTAAGTAAATGTTCGAAAGTCAATGTAAGAAGTCTCTGGAAATGTCCCTCGTTAATATTCGGTCCACCAGCACAAAACAGCAGAGCACACGTCTGGTCCTTATAAAGATGCAATCGCTTGTATGTTGTTGTATGTTGTATGTTTGTTGTGCTATTTATTCCTTGTCCACCAGCACAAAACAGCAGAGCACACGTCTGGTCCTTATAAAGATGCAATCGCTTGTATGTTGTTGTATGTTGTATGTTTGTTGTGCTATTCCTTATTGGCGTTGTATAGCTCGACAAACATGATCATTTTCCTCAGGAGTGTGCGAGAAGAGCTGATTTTGATGCCGTTATGTCTCTGCGTTCAACACCGCAGTTCAATTTGTGCTTACGTAGTAGTGTAGGGAACGGTACCGCCGCAGGACGAAGCGTAATTAGGACGTGAAGACACATGGTTCCTAACAGCTCGAGATATGTAGGAGGGGTTCATTGACGCCGCATTAAGGAACAGGATGTCGGCAGAAACGAGATACAAAAGAATAACAAGGAAAACGAGCAGCGAAGAAACGGGTGTTGACCGTGGGAGCGGCCGTGATCGCGTGTGTGTCAAATGGTTGAGTACAGGATTGTAGTATTCGGCTTAACTAGACCATGCGCGTCATTTCGCCGTGCAGTTATGCGTAGCTCCCTGCGAATGAACTGGTTGGGATTCACACGGCGGCCTCGACAGTCCAACGAGCTGCTAACAATCGCACTACGTGGGAGGGGTTAGTGCGCGCACTGAGTAAACCAGTCACGAGAGATGAAATGCATCCTGATACGTTTGAAGGTGGTGGAAGCCGCAGCAGCAACGAGATTGTTTAGGGTATACAGAAGCGTGTATGAGAGGCCACGCTTAATTTTGTCTGAGAGCATTTTATGAGGTAATGTAAAAAAAGATGTAAAAAAGTAAATCCCGAAAATCTCGATTAGAAAGGTAAGTTGACAACCTTCCGTTTGTAAAACGACACCACAATGAAATTAGTACGAATTTCTCGGAAAGAAAGCCTCTTTCCGGGGCTTCCTCCCTGCCAAACGAACTCGAGTATGTAGCTAGCAATTGGCAGGATGAGAGCGAATCAATCGATAACTCGACGTGGGTGGACACGCAATATTGTTGATCGCTTCTGCGGAATTCCGAAAGGTAGTGAATTGGTTCAGATAGGAATAATTGACGAGGAAGCCCGGATCATTGCCAAGCGCGATTGATTACGGGTATCGAGCCGGGTGTCGTAGGACCATATGAAACGAACGCTTGCGCAGCGTCCACTGAGCCAGAGGTTCATTCCCCTCAGCGTGGAGAACTCATCCAGCATAAACCAACTGCCACTTTTATGCACGAAGCCACGAGGAAATTCGAATGGACTAACCGCACCTTCTTCGTCGCACTGCATGCTTGTGTCATGCAGCGAAAGCGTGATGTCGAAGTGATGGATGGTAAAAATAAAAAAAAATGATGAACTCAGGCGCGGCTTTGCTTATAAAGAATGTACTCTTACTTGCACAGTATAATAGGGGCTTTAAGCATCCACAATAAGCAAAGCTTACTGAAGGGACCCCCCCCCCCCGGTTTATCCTCGTGTAAGCCTGTAAGCAGGACGCTTTTTGCTGAGCAAAGCGAGGAAGAAGAGATATAACTGTTCCTCGATCAAAACGCTCAGAAATGCGAGGAGCACAATGTGGTGGCAAATGGTAAGAAAAATAAAAAATATATATATTTAGGAATTAAGTGCAAGGAGACTGTTTCCCCGTCATGGACGTTCGTGTCCGCAGAGTTCGTTCCAGAAAGTGCGGCCAAAATAAGCAAAAAAAAAAAACTGTGAATAAAGGTCGATGGCAGTCTCGCTAACTTATCGGTGTACCTACCTGTTGTCCTATAATCAGTACATTAAAAGAAAGAGAGGCACGAATCGCCGAGATAACGGTGAAAAAGAAGGCAAGAAAACGAGATCGAGCAGCCGCTGATAAGAAGGTCGGTCGCCCGAGCAGAGCAGACCCGCAGTTGTGATTTTGCTTTTTTGTTTCCTTTACTTTTGTCTCACCACTGCACTGGGGGCAGCCGCCATCCAGGTGTGTTTTTTTTTTGTTCTTTTCTTTCCTCGACATGGTTGTCGAGACGAGAAATGAAAGAAAAATATCTCTCAGGGTGTCGAACCTTTTAAGGAGATCGCTACAGAACCGTTAGCGTTATCGACGCCGCCTGCCGCGAGCACCGAGGAACGAAAGATTGGCTCGCAGCTGCGTCAGAAAGAATAAAGAGAGAAAGAGTGGAATTGAACGTCTGCTGGCTCGAAAACGTTAAAAGGAAGACTGCCGGACCTCTAACTGCGTACAGATAAGCTCACAGACGTGCACCCGCCCGCAAACAGAACTTGGACGCCTAGACGTAGCCAGTCTAGCAAGCAGGTACTTAAAGACGCACACATGCAGTGACGGACGAACACACACTCGCACACGCAGACAAACACATTTACGGAGACGCAGGCACTGCAGTCAAATATATAGCACAACGCTCATAACAGACGAGCATAAACGTGCCAGGTTCACACACGTACTCCCAGATGAACACACATATAAAAGTATACGCTGACGTTTGTGCACCACACAAGAATACACGCGCACAATCACCGTGAACATAAGTAGTGTACCCCAACCACACACCGGTGCACAAACGTACCACACGAATACACGCACACACGCACGCAGATGAACAAACATGCATAGACAGAAAGAGCCGCTGGACGAGAACAATGATGCGTAATAATGTTCAACATAAAGGTGCCCGACGAACGCACACTGAGGTGCACGTGCACACCACACGAATGTACACTCACAAACATTGACAAGTTTATAAATATACCGGACGAACACACGCACAGTAGATACACGTGCTCATAAACGAACACCAACGTATAAATTAATACATACACACACATGTTTTGGAACAAAAATGTACCAGGTGAAGGCACATTCATGCCCACGTACAAAGGTACTCAAACCAGCTCAAAAGATGGTCACTCGTTCACAGGTGCGCTTAAACGTACCAGGCGAACACGCACACAAACACAGACGGACTGAAATGTATGCATACATGGCGAACATGAATGCACACGTAACCAAATATAACGTACTGGATTGACTTGCATGCACATAGGAACGAACATAAACGTACCTAAGGATTACGCATGTAAGTAGATGGGCAGATATGCAGATTGTTACACCTGTGCCAACAGTAGCACAATTCCCCCTCCCCCCAACACGGACACACGCACTCTTTGCATGCGCACTGCGTACGTTAAGCTGGACGTGCGTTCACAAAGGTTCTTGCGCAAAACCTCTTACCGAAGCGCGCATCTTATCTCACAAGCTATGTGTGGTATATATCGGGAAACGCGTGGCTGGCCTGCAACTCAGAGGCTGCTGGTCTTTCTCACTTAGCAGATGATCGTGCACATCTACGTTCTATTTCTTGAACGTTTTTTGTTTTTCTGCCGCTAGTGGTTAGATGCTTTGTCCCAGTCGCGGCTTTAGCACTTCTGAAAGCGAGAAAAAAAAACGAAAGACAAAAAAAGCAAGCAGTTCATGCGTGCGTCAGAGTTTATAGGACTTGCAGTTCCCAAAGAGAGTCGCCTTCAAAGTGACGGCTGTTTCTATCCGGGCAGGCGGTGCCTTCTTTGTGCCCCGAAAGTTATGAGCTCTTAGCGCAAAACGGGGAGGCGTGCTTTGTGTGCGCATGCGGGGGTGATAACGCCAGCCGAATTCGCTCACGTTGTCTTTCTGCAGAGTGATGGCGGCCTTTTCTGTGTTACGTATACCGCTGGCGCGACAATGTCTTTCGCTTCGCGCTTCTGAGGCTCCCGTTGTGCTCTTCGAATTCCCGTCAAGTTGAAAAGCTCAAGCCAGACCTACAGTGCGTTCGACAAGTTTTACAAGCAAGAAGCACCCCATCACAGGGTGAGAGCTGCTGGTTATTAAATCATAAAGGTGTTTCGAAATAGCTAGCGCACCGGTTGTTTTTGCGATCGGTATCTTTATTAATGAAGACAGGGGATATTGCGACAGAAAGAGCAACGTTCATAATAGAAATAAATAACCTAACCAATAAACGAATTAACAATAATGATATACATTTCAATGCAAAATCACCCCCCTCCTACTTCAAGGAAGAGTTCACCAAGGAAGAGTTCCACCATTACCCTGCTGGCGCTCACTTGGACCAGCTGGGGTATAGGAACTGTGCTGAATTGGCTGGGTGACTTTGTAAGCACCTGTAATCCAACTTCTCGGAGGCCTCAGCATGGAATCGCTTTCCTTGCCGGAGATTTGAATTTACGTACCATTAAGGCCGGGAGAACGTGTGAGCCTCTGTAATCCAGCCAATTAGGACGCCGTAATATGGGTTTTGGGACCTCGCTGCCGGTTCGGGCCTGATCCGAATCCATTCGTGATTCAGAGGTGCCGGGACGGTTTGGGTTGTCACGTGACCATGCATTCTAGCTCCAGTAGGAGCCGCAACCTCTCGAGTCACAGAGCCCCCTCCACCTCAGTGCGTCACACACTGTAAACAGAAATAAGCCGAGATGGGAGTAAATGACCTTGTCCTCTAGCGCACGCCCAGATGGGAGTTTTAAAAAACCGTCCGGAGGGAGTAAAAAATTTACTCCCCATCAGTAGGGGGTTTTCGCATGGTGCCAGGGGAGTTTTTATTTACATCCATTGGGGAAGTTTTTCAGGTCAGTATGGGAGTAAATTTTTTGCATCGACAAAGAAAAAAAAATTACGTCAGCAGCCGTACCATGCGCAAGCGTAACTTTAATTACATAACATTTAATGCGCACAACAATGATTACAGTACACAAACATTATCACAACGTTCACGTTATATCACAACACTCGCACTCACCACAGCTTGCCACACGCAGTACACACCTACCATATAGTCACCGGGTATATATATGCACCACATTTTTACCTCCCATGTAGCCCTGGTGAAAGCCTTTTTTCGCTATTAATTAGGCAATAAATACGCACGGCGTAAGTATGAACTTGCGGTGGTCTGATGTAAGCACTTCAACACACATGCCTTTTATCCTAAGCTTGCCTAATATTCATTATTTTTCTACTATAGCGAAAAAGTTTCATCAGTTGCCGCTCTGTCGTACGGGCTGAATTTGCATTAGCGGAACTGTTTGTGGACCCGTAAAATGCACTGAATCATACACAAAGTGCGCGCGGCCTTGAATGAACACATTAACGAGGCACATTCTGCAACACCAGCGATGAACCGAGGTAGACCGCCGCTACCGCGTTCGACGACTAGGCCTCACTCTTCAGTACGGCACGGTGATTCGATGAATGAGAGCTGGCGATCACAAAATGCTTGCTGATGTGCAGTTTGCGTCTCGTTTTTCCCATGCACAGAAATAGGTGTCCGCTATCCACGCAGTTTAAGCTACGGAGCGATAGACTTAAACGAATGAGACGGTTCGCAGTCGCTGTTCCCGTTGCTCGCATGCATTGCATGTATAGCTCGCAGAGCTCGCCACGGCGGCCGGTGCGCAGTGCGAGCTCGATACGATGCCGGCTTGATACCGACGCCATAGCGAGGCCTTCCTACCGCTTAGATGTTGCAGCCGGTGAAATACCGGTGACACTCCGAGAAGCCACTATCGGCGGAGACGGGGCGAGCGCGTCGCCGGCGCAACTCTCAGACTGGTTGCCGGCCAGCCTGCCGTAGTCGAGCGAAGCCTACTTCGAACCTCTTCGAAGTTTTACGGTGCAATCGCTGACGATCGTACTCCGCCTCCTTCGGCGCTCGCCTTGTAGTTAGTCATTGACAGCTGCGGTCGCAAGGCGCAGAAGACTGTTATACATCCCAGCAGCCTTCATTTTTTGTGAAACACATTCTTTGCATCGCCGGTGGTCGGTGCTAGCTCGTAGCGCTTGCCGCGGTGGCCGGCGCGCAGTGCGAGTTCGATACGATGCCGGCTCGATACCGATGGCATAGCGAGGCCTTCTTACCACTTAGATGTTACAGCCTAGATGAAATGACGGTGACACTCCGAGAAGCCACTATCGGCGGAGACGGAGCGAGCGCGTCGCCGGCGCAACTCTCAGACCGGTTGCCGGCCAGCCTGCCGTAGTCGAGCGAAGCCTACTTCAGACCACTTTGAAGTTTCTGATGGTGAAACTCCAGGAGCAGCCGCTGACGATCGTAACAGCTTACTTTTGCTACCATTAATTTATTCTTCGAAGTTTTTTGTTACTCGGCCATTTGAAGCGCGGCATTCACGACGTTTCGTTGAGGAATCAGACCGATGTGCAGTGTGGTTTAACAGTGCGAAATATATTGAAATGTTCCCAGTAAATACCAACCAGTCGTTGCTATTCTTCGGTGCACTTATAATATCGTTGCCTGATGACAGATGCTTACACGGTTAGCCACACAAAGCACATGTGTTTCACACCGACGTGCAAACATATGCCCGTACACACACACACACACACACACACACACACACACACACACACACACACACACACACACACACACACACACACACACACACACACACACACACACACACACACACACACACACACGTCACGCCCAAAGAGGGTTTTTAAAGCTCCTATAGGGAGTTTGTAACCACGTGACCTGAACTCCCTGGGGAGTTTAACAAGGTCATGTCGTTCATAAACTCTGTGATTAAGGAGGGGGCGTTTTACGATGACATGTGCCGAGTTCACTCCCTACCAGGGAGTAAATAATTGAGGCAGGGGAGTTTTGTGGGCTTATGTGCTGGAGAAACTCCCATCTCGGCTAACTTTTGCTTACAGTGCAGGCAACGCCCGGGTGTCTTCGGGTATCCGAATGACTACGAAGGGAGGCTCAAGAAAAATGCTCTTGGCTACGCCTTTTGTGAAGGTTTTGTGCCGACGACATGAATATGACTCGCTCAAGAAGCCATTTGTGGGGTATATTTCATATCAAGAATTTACGGTGTTTTCTTTCCCGTTTTGATCCCGGCCGCGGTGACCTATAGCTCTCCCCAGTGCGTCGTTAAAGGAATTATCTGTTCATAATTAATCGGAAGTATGCATGCTTACCCGCTACCCAGAGTTCTAAAACAAAACTGCGCCGTTCGCCATAGCCGAACACGGATCATCGTCTCAAAACACCGGACAGCTCCGTCAGCAGTGTGGCAACAGTTTTTCCTTCCTTTATGTGTGGCAGCATGTTCGTTGGAGCGGAGCTGAGTGCAGCGGCTGGTCGCACGCCGCTGCACTTTACGTCTAGGACTATGTAACCGAACTACATAACCAAAACATGTCACTCAAGAAAAAGTGTAACGCGATTATTGTAACTGCTCTATAAATTTCATTACAAGTCCTGTCGTTATCTGCCAGGGTCGACGGTGTGCTTCGACTTCGTTCAGCGCTGCCTCTGCAGGCTTGAGCAGGGATTCTACATACAGTTTTCCTCATAATTAGATAGTGGTTTTTCACACGTACTTGAAAATACAGTATTCAGTTATTACTTTTCTGAAGCAGAGGTTTGTATTGCAGGTAAGAGTAACGCAATCAGGCCATTGCGACTCTTCTCTAAGGAAACTATATATCCAGGTACATTGATAGCATTCTTCACGTTCGTTTCCGCGCACCTGCTACTTATGTCGCGCACTTTTGATTTTCTGTGATAATATATGCACGAAGGTTAGGTAAAGAGGAGGAAAGAAGGAAAACTGAATAGTCATTCTTTGCGACACTGCAGCTGTACTTTACAGGTGCTATCTTTGGCAGCAGCACGGCTGGACTATGTACTATCCGGCCTTGTTTGTCTTACTATCTCAATTTTTCCTGTTCTGCGCCAGATAACGCGGCAGGATTATAGCCTACATGCATCGTCGTCTTTTTTTTCATTTCTTTTTAACGCCCCGAAAAGTGTTAGTGCCTTCCGGAAAAGCTCTGAACAAAGGTGAGTTCCCTATTTTGTTTTTCACCAGAACCGCAGAGGCTGCAGCGCTGCTTCCTCGAGTCAGTACCCAGTAATCCATTGCCTCGTGCTGGGTTTTCTACAATGGTTGTGGTTGCATGACTTTTATAGAGGCTCCATATGTAGTAGGCGAACGCATGAAGACGAACAATTAAAGCCGCTTAGAAGAAATTCGTCTCTCACTCTGTGTGTCTGTGTAAGCTATATCAACCCGCCACCCCAGCGTAGGGTAGCCAACCAACCTAGAATTACTTCACATCACTGTGTATAATACCACACTATCCCTTCATGTCACCCTGTATTCGGTCATTCCAAAGACGCAGGCGGCGCCATGTAGCCGTGCTTCGAAGCTGTCACACTGTGAGGAAACAGCGACGCATGCAGTTCGGTCTCTCAGTAGTCATGAACCAATGAACGCGTCTTCACGCTCTAACGACGCTGACGTAAACGCTCGCGACATCACCGTCTCGTCCGCCATTTCGACCTTCCGCTGCGCCACCTATAGTCGCTGGAATGGTCGAATAGTTTTCATACCCCATCGTGTCACTCTACATTAGCTAATGGGCGCGTTATGTTAAGGAGCTCGAGCGGCCGGAGTGCTCTCTTGCAAACTTAACATACAGTGTACTAGAAGTGCACTGTACTTAACTGTTAAAAAGCGACTTCCGGTGCTTGATTGCGGCGCGAGCTCCACGTGCTTTAACCCTGCATGAGACGGCGAGCGAGAGCTTCCACGAGAGCTCGCGCCTATCGCTATAGCTTTCGGAAGATTGACCTGATTTCGGCTCTCTGCTTTGATAAAGTGCGTTCTATTTCCCACTAGTTCGTATACCGTTGAAACGACGAAATATTCTCCACGTCATACTTGGCACTGGGCGGAAATCGCCGTCAAGACGTCGCAGTCGAGCGCATTCGAGCGTGTTCTGTTGGGAGTTCGGGGGGCGCTAACTTAACACGCCTAATTACTGTCCTCTGGCATAGGATAGCCAACCAACGTATAGCGTGCCTTCTGTCACGACTTTTAATGGCGATGGTCCTTCCTGGAATACTTGAACGCAGAAATTTTGATTTCTGTCTGTATGTCTGTCGGTCTATCTGTCACAAGATTTTAGCCACCCGGCCGAAGCTTATAGCACTTGCTGAATGCCCAGCCATCTTGAACTGGTGGCTGCGTTCATGCTTGTGAACATTGCCGACCAAAAAAAAAATTATAGCGCATATCTGAAGTGCAACATCGGTATGTAACTATAATAGGAGGTGAGCTCCTTTACTAGAAAATGCATAGATACGTAATTTTAAAGACCCTAAAGTGTTTCTCGGGCTGCGCTGAAAATGCGACGCTATACACAAAGGAATCTGGGTGGGAATATCATCAAATGAAGCAGAATAAACCGAGACCAAAAAAATGGAGGGACATGTATAGGAAGGATGCCACACATTCAATGGAATTTATTTCGACGAAACCTGAACAAGAAAACTATATGAGCATATGATCATGGCGGCTCAGCAGTTGGTATAACACGTGTGCTGTAATTAACGTTGCTGCTCATGATTTGTTTACTCCAGCAACGTATAACCTTCCACACTTAACCATTACTGCGTTATTATCAAGGCTAAGCTTCCTTATTTTTCTAGGACAGACTGTACTGTTGCAGCGGATCCGTTCTTAGCTAGCGTGATTGTTTCAGCTTGGCTTTTGCCGCTAACGAAGCACCAGAAAAAGGTGGCAGATGCATCAGCGTGATTGGCGGTAATGCGTGCATGAAGCTGGGTCTGCTATAGGCTAATCCAGGCAAATGTGGAATTGGGGGAGGGGGGATCACTATGAAGCTGAAAACTCTCATGAGGGGGAGGGGAAGTATAACTTATTGTTCTTCCAAGAAATTTTCAAAAAAAAAATGTCAAAGGACGCCAAACGTGGTCAGACGAGCAGATGGAGCCACCAGTCGAGATGCCACAGCCGTAAAATGCGCTACACAAATGACGAGATTTGACGACTAAATTTATATCCAGAGATTCTCAAAGTTGTTTAAGCCTGGTTATTACTACTCATTTCAATCAAATTTAAATCGAATGCACTTGCTCCCAACTGCCGCGCATGCACCCTGAATGAGCTCGTTCTGAAGTCAATTCTGGTCTTGGTAACGATGCAGGAATCAAAAATTATTCGCGTCTTCTTTTGATTCCAGTGACATTTGTTTGACACAACTTGTTTTGAATCGCCTTATTTTGCTTGTATGAATGATGCTGTTGTATACATGTTAAAACTACAAAAAAAACTGATGCAACTTGCACTAATTCATGCAAATTTGGGCCACAGAAGAGTTGAGAGCCTGGTGGTCTTGTGACTAAGGTACTCGGCTGCTGACCCGCAGGTCGCGGTATCGGATCCCGGCTACAACGGCTGCATTTTCGATGGAGGCGGAAATCCCTCCACTACGGTGTCTCTCATTATGATATGGTGGTTTTGGGACGTTAAACCCAACATATCAATCGAAATCCACCTAGCTGGTTGTTACTTGGCTAGACTTTTACAATTTCTCCTGCCTCTTTCCCGATTCTTGCTATACTACACTATACATGGCTGTGCTCACTGTCTTTTTCTTTTTTCTCTCTGTTGATTTCTATTTCTATCTTTCTCTTCATTTACTTCTTTCTTGTTCTTGATACCTTTCTTCGCGGTCTTTATTTCATTTCTCTCCTTGTGTGCATTTCTCGCTCCTCATTTCTTTTATTGCGATAGCAATTATGTGGACACTCTCGGCTGGATTTGGCCGCCGGCGTCATTCACCGTATATGTATACGTATCTATGCTATGAAAACGCAAGAAGAAAAATATCTAGAAAAAGACTGGCGCACGAAATCGAACGTCGGACCTCCGAATTGTGAGTGCGAGGCATTAGCCACCGAGCCACAAAGGAGCCCTTCCTTCAACGTTCAAACAGCAAGCTATTTATAACTAATCTCAGCGACAACTTTTCTTGGCATTGAAGGGAAAGCTACGGAGGTGGAGCTTCTGCACATGTGGCACTACGCGAAGTAGTCCGTTTTGGCGCGCATATCGTAACGCTATGGAAAGTGATTGCGGGGGGGGGGGGGGGCACCATCCGCGTTTTATGTACACAGACGTCGCTGGGCGTTTGAGGTGAATTTTAAAAGGCAGGATTTTTTCACGCGTTCGAAAATGCGAACTCACAAAAGATAAAGTGAAAGAAATACAAATATCTTACAAGTGTGAGCTGCGTCCTGTCTCCAACAGCTCCACGTAAAAACTAAACGAGGAACATTTATATTTGACGTTGGAAATACGGGCGCTGCTTCGGAACTATCTTCACTGGCGGTAGGATGCACGTAATTTGGCTCCGTAGCTTTCCCTTCAGTGCCAAAAAAGGTTGTCACCAAGTATAACAGTTACCGCTGGTGATGGGCATCTCGTGGAGGATCGCGTTTTCAGCATTACCAGCGAGGTGGCGCAGTGAGCGCGCGTCGCCACATTGTCATGACGCGGGCACGCGCGCTCTCATCTCCCACGCGTAGTGCGCTTGCTTATCTCGCAGTGGGGACAATAGTACGTCTTGGGCTTTCACCGGAACGATTCCGTTGTAGTTACTGGGCGCACGGAGGTCACTGCAATTGTTTCACTGTCTCCGTTTTCCAAAGGGCACGCTTTTCAGACACAGCGAAGTAACAACTGGAAGCTTATTCGCGTTCATCTGTTCATCTGTACCTGTGAGTACGTTTCGTGCTTCCTTTGTGCGTGAGAAACGCGAGGCACATTTAGATCTACTTGCCACTCTTCGCGTGGTCCTCCAATTTGTTGATATCGCGTTCATTTCTTCGTCTTTGCGGCAAAGCTGTAACTTTTTATCTCCTTCTCTTTCTCTACATTTCTTTCTCGTTTATTTTTAATTCTCTTTCTATTACAGTTTCTGTCTTTCCTTTCTTACTGCTCTCAATGGCTCTCCTTGAACTTTTTTCTATGACATAATTTACTCTCTCCCCCTCTTCCCCCTTCCATATCACTCCCTCGCCCTCTGT
Source organism: Rhipicephalus microplus (assembly GCF_013339725.1). NCBI lineage: Eukaryota > Metazoa > Arthropoda > Arachnida > Ixodida > Ixodidae > Rhipicephalus > Rhipicephalus microplus. The sequence continues at coordinate 129,859,600 of NC_051171.1, forward strand.
TTCAATTCCCACCACGATAGTCGTGTGGTTACGCACTCCGAGCGTGGGTGCACGGTTTCTAATCTCGCCTAGCCGAGATTTTTTTTTAATGCGAAGCATTTTTTAGCGGGCAGATGAGATTAAGAAGTTTGCGGCTGTGAATTGGCAGCAGCAAGTACAGGACCGAGTTAACTGGCGGAACACGGGAGAGGCCTTTATTCTGCAGTGGACGTAGTCAGGCTGCTACTGCTGCTGATGATGATTTCTTAGCAAACTTCGGTGACTTTGAGCATATCTATCTATCTATCTATCTATCTATCTATCTATCTATCTATCTATCTATCTATCTATCTATCTATCTATCTATCTGTCTGTCTGTCTGTCTGTCTGTCTGTCTGTCTGTCTGTCTGTCTGTCTGTCTGTCTGTCTGTCTGTCTGTCTGTCTGTCTGTCTAGGCGCCTACGACTCTAAGCTCTCCTGGCCGTTTCGATAACGGTATCGATACCAAACTTGGTATGGCATAACATGACCGTGTCCGTGTTGTCGCAATGTATCGAGAACAAAAGACAGTGACACGTGCCAGTATGAAGAACATATGACTAGTCATAACATGAGAATCATGACATGGATGTCATGAATGTCATGATTTACGTCATAATTTACCCGTTTTCTAAACACATAAAAATCATGACATGCGTGTGATGTAACAACTTGACTACATTCCACGCTCATCATGCGCTGGCGGCCGTTTCGCTAGCTTCACTTACACCGAATTCGGTATTATGGGACGTGAATGGATGACAAAGGTATGATACTGGTGCAATCATGAGAGATGTGAGTCGCTTGTCATAACAACATGACTACATGTTACGCTCATGATGCGCTCGTAGCCGTTTCGCTAGCTTCACATGTACCAAACTCGGTATTACGCGACGCGAACGGATGGCATAGATAAATGACACAGCGAAATATGATAATCACGACATGCGTGTCATGTAACAACATGACTAAATGCCACACTGATGATGCGCTCGCGGCTGTATCGCTAGCTTCACATACGCCAAATTTGGTATTGCGTGACGCCAATCGATGACGAAGGTATGTGACTGGGGCAAACATGATAATCATGAGATGCGTGTAATGTGAGAACATGACTACATGATACATGACTCTCTTTCGAGAGTAGTGTAACCCGCAAGAGATTTAACAACATGCCTCTTTTGAAAAATTCATATACATGGGAAGTCAGGACTCCCCGGTAGGAGTCACACATACACTTTTTTAGAGTGTGGTATTATGCGCTGTAAGGTAGCTATGTCATATTTTTAGTATTGGGAGCATACATGACACGGCAAAAATCAGACAGCCACAACTTGCTTATAAACCCCCTTGATGAACCCATCCTTCTGTTCACTTTACATTCGTGTTGATGGTCAGTTCTTTTGAGGAAGCGTAGAGGATAGGTTAGTAAATAATAAATAACACAATAAGAGTGGACTATAACATAGTGCAAGGCTTAAACACAGGGAACAAAAAAGAATTAAAAGACGCTAGATTTTTAGACCTATAAGTATCTTCCAAGTTTAATGGCTCATTAGCATGAACCATGAGCCCGCCGTGGTGCAGCCGTGGCTTCTCAGCTGCTGATTCAAAAGCAGTTATTTCGATAGTGGCCGCAGCGGTTCTTATTTCGATGGAAGCGAAATGTTAGGGGCCCGTACACTGTGCGATGCCAGTGCCACGTTAAAGAACACCAGATGGTCAAAATTTTCGGAGCCCTCCACCACGGAGTGTCTCGTAATCATATTGTGATTTTGGAGAGTAGAAAACCTTAGATATTATTATTCATAACATGATTCACCAGAAAAAGGGATGATGTTTAAAAATTCACTATAACAATAAACATTGTAAATAGCTTTCTGCTTGCGACATCAGTATGTTTTAGCGAAGCTCATACGGGATAGATAGATAGATAGATAGATAGATAGATAGATAGATAGATAGATAGATAGATAGATAGATAGATAGATAGATAGATAGATAGATAGATAGATAGATAGATAGATAGATAGATAGATAGATAGATAGATAGATAGATAGATAGATAGATAGATAGATAGATAGATAGATAGATAGATAGATAGATAGATAGATAGATAGATAGATAGATAGATAGATAGATAGATAGACAGACAGACAGACGGACGGACGGACGGACGGACGGACGGACGGACGGACGGACGGACGGACGGACGGACGGATGGATGGATGGATGGGTGGGTGGATGGACGGACGGATAGATATATAAATAACGTTTAACGTGTCTTTGGCTCCCTAAGGAATTTTCTGCATTAAAAAAATCAACGTGAAATATTTCTTGGGAGTTGCCTAAGAGACAGGTGAATGTTCAACTACTTGTCCTTTCCCAGAGCGTTGTTTCCGGGCTGCATCGGCGTGGCGTCCTTGGCCTTTTTTTTTCTTGGCGTTCATCAGCGTTTGAAATGGCCCCATGGAAAAAGTATCTCGTGAACACCGGAATGTACGTTTGGCGCTCAAGCTTCGCAGGGCATAAATTTAGAATTTGTCCGATGCTCCTTATTGACTTTTCATGCAATCCCACAAGAGAGAGCTTTCGTTGCACCACCTTGCAATTGAATGAAGCCTTCGTAGCATAGAGTTTCTTAAAATTAACTAGAGGGGACTCTGGATCATTCGGCGAGCATGGAAATTATGCGCAGAACATGGATTTACCTTGTCTTCTTGCTTGCGGGCGGTGAATCGCACTTGTGGCTTCGTTTATTGCCGTGTTTTGATTTCTAGTCGAATAAAACAACAAGCGGTTTTGAACTTCTCGAGCTGATTTCAAATGGTGATCCTAAAGAGGTAAAATTGGCGAAGCGTGAGTGCCGAACATTTGCCGAATGTTGTTTCGTGAGAAAGGACCTTCAAGCCACACGAACACAGCCAGAGCCAGAAGTACGAAGATTAGACAAATCCGCAGTACTCATCATTCTCATGCTCGCTGAAACGCCATGCGTTGCAGCTTTCATAGGCACTTAAAGTTCATGGAAAAAATCTAAAGTAGCGCCAACCGTACCCTTCCACCTCTACCTCCTCTCCTGCAGCAACCACATCAGCGCCTCTATAGTGTCCACTTGGAGTCGAGTCGAAAAAAAATTGCCCGCAGCTTCCCTCGGGGGAACACTGAGGAGGATGCGGAGCATATAATTGGTTAACGGGGTGTTAAAGTGCGACTTACTTGGGTCGATGGCTAAATTGGTTAACGTGGTTGTAGGAGGGGGTGTTAAATGAGTGAACACGTACACACGTATGCGAAAGGGCGGCGCTGGTCGAAGGGACGTCGATCATTGTGTTTGTGGATTCGTTGGAATTCATTTCACCGCAACCTTGGACGTCGATGCGCCGTACAAACCAACCGACGAGCGGCAACTGAGCGAGCGCCGACCTTGAGTATATATACAGCGCGACGGCGCATGCACTGTCAGCTGTCGAATGTTCGAGAAAGGGGAGAAGCGCAACGGCGCATGCGCGCGCGTCAGCTGCCGATGTTTTCGAAGCGCGACGGCGCATGCGCGCGCGTCAGCTGCCGATGTTCTCGAAGCGTGACGGCGCATGCGCGCTACATTATACAGCTAGCGAATGTTCGTGAAGAGGAGAAGCGCACGCGGTGCGTAGAGGAGGAAGGGTGCACAGATGGTGGAGGAGTGAAGCGCGCGCGGTGTGTAGAGGAGGAAGGGATGCACAGATGGTGGAAGAAGGAGGAGGAAGCTTGCGGACGGCGCCGCACTACAAGCCTCGAGTATTAGATGCTCCGCATCTAAAAAACTTTATTGCAGAGGAATCTAGGACCTCCTTAGCCCCCTGGATCCCCGCGCGACCACACCACACTCAAACTTTCATGTTTATTAAATTCACTAGGAAACTATACGAATGCGAAAGCACGTGGGCGCACAGCCAGACGCTTGGGCAGCTCAGGCACTGCAACGCCGTGTGTTCATCCAGCTATGCAAGGCCATGTCTTCATCGCGAAAGGGGGCAAACAATATGGTGCTTGCGATACGTTCGCAAAAGCTAGTGCGTCATGCTGCAGATTCTTAGCACCACAGAGTTTACCGGGACAGCAGTGGCGCTGCCATCGAGAGCATCACCGCTGAGCGCGTCTGCACGCAAATGGTGGGCTATCGCTTTGAATATTGCGTGATTGCGGTGATGTTTTTTGTCACTGCATGACGCTTGCTTATATACACGTCACATTGTCATATTTAACGTTACTTTTGATATATATATTTTTTCTTTCTCAATCACCCTTTTAGTGCATCGCCTAGAACTGCAGCGCCGAAATGAGCTCTAACGAAAATATGAGCAATCGCCAATCTCTGCGGCCAGGAGCCATACAGCTCTCAACTAGCGTCGTTTACTAACTGCTATGCACGCGAGGGTAGACGAGCCTGCAAACTCACACGAATGGCACTTTAGTTTTTTTTTTTTCAGGGACCTTAATAAACACTAGCGCCAGAACACCCTCTAGCGTTTTTTTTTTTTTTTAGGAAACTCTATGCTTCGTAAAAAGGCTCTCTCTTCTGACATTCGTTTTCCACTGTGCGTACCAACTTGGGTAGGAAGCATACATGTAATTCATGTGATGTCACGCATTCAACTGGCGAACTTCGCTTCTCTCTGGCACTTGTTAGTGCAAAAGTAAGCGTTTCCTCTATCTCTTGCAGCGCTAGGTCGTATCCTCATCATTAGTTTAAAGAGTTTGTCCCGGAGAAAAGGCATTCTATCACAGTTTAATAACGATTCCAAATTTTTGGTAGTCCTAACGTAGTAAGTGCACACCTGTGTGCTTGAGTAAAGCAGTGGAGGCGGTTTTTTATTGTGACGCGCAGCTAAAGGCACTTGTAACTTCTGGCTCCAATAGATGTCGAAGGTGGCAGTGGACGTAACTCTCCCATAGTAGAGCACCTGGAACTCTAACTCGTTTATCCACTTTTTCTAAACACAACTTGGGATTGTACTTTTCTGGGGCAGAGTCTTATAGGCTACTTTGCAGTTGGCGAGTGCAGTGGGAATTTTCGTTGACGTGGCCTCGTCAAGTATGAGGCCCAAGGGACGGCTTTAAACTCTTCCATAGTAGAGTACAAAGTACTCTAAATTGTTATCCACTTTTTCTACTCACACATAGTTCTGGCGTCGTGAGTTCGTTCACGGCGTACTTTTTGTCACCACGGCATCAAATGTGAGGTTCACGGGACGGCTTCGTGCTCTTCCATATAGTAGAGTAACAAGTACTTTGAATCATTAGCCCCTGTTTCAAAACAAACGAAAACAGCAATGTAGTACAGTACGTTTAGTGCTCTAAAGCGTAAACAATTTATTCCAAACACACGAAGATATCGTGTGGAACATAGATATGCAACCATCCTACGGTTCACTGCTCTCCCATAGATGAGTACGAAGTACTCGAAAGTGTTAAGCACCCTTTCTAAACAGACACGGTTTCCAAGTGCTTACGTACTACCAGAGTCCTCCAATACTTTTACTGGTCATGAAGCTCCGGCGAAAGTTCGATATAGGGACAGGAGCAACCGCCAGGGGCGCCCTCGCCCACGACGGGGCATCGGAGCGGCCTCGGCGCTGCAATTGTACAGCACGCGATGGAGCTGTGAAGCGTTATTAAATATAGCCCTGCAGGTTCAATGCGTCTTCAGAGTGACGTCAGCTTCAAGAAAATTCGGAAAAGCTCTAATACAAGGAAGTTTAGCGTCGAATTGGGCCCTGAGGCTAGAAACACCTATATGCATACGCTCACCGAGGCGATGAAGGCATTCTTTTGACGGCGATAACCGTATCGCGGCAAGTCGTAAAAATGCCGGAAGACAAAGAACGGCATTGGATATAGACATGCTGACAAAAATAGAAGAAAGAAAGATTACCGATGTCACAACGCTACACTTGTACTACTGGGAGAAGCGTGGGAGGGAGGAGAAGGAGAGAGATGAATCAACGATTAGCCAACACACTGCGTATGCATAATGCGCTTGTTTCCCTTTCCCATTTAACACGAACAAAGGATCCACGTGCGTGGCGTAGACAGCAGGTTGAGTGAGGGTGTTAAGGAATGAGAGAGAGGGTGAACTATGGGAGAGGGAGGTAGATAATGATTACGTGAGAGGCGCGCTAGCTTGAGTGCGATAAATGTACAGAGGACTTCTTCTTTCCTTCTTTCTTTCTTTCTTTCTTTCTTTCCTTCTTTCTTTCTTTTTTCTTTCTTCCTTTCTTTCTTTCTTTTCTTTCTTTCTTCCTTTATAAATCGTTGCCCTCGGTAGTCGGCACGAGCGGATAAGTGTTTGCACACAACATGGAGCACGATTCAAACCTCTGACCGGCCCGTCAGTTGTGAGAAATAAACATGCTTGCGGTCGCGCATCGCGTGCATACACACACATAAGAACGAGATGTGACGACTCACCTTACAGGAGGCGCTGTAAAGTTCACGCTCCGAATGGGGTGAGGGTGGTCGGTTCGATGCAACAGGCCTATGTATACCGAAATGCGATCACGATTTGTGCATGCGCAGGGCTTCTTGTTTAGTACCTCTAACAGGCAGTCCGGGGGTTCTTTCTTTTTTCTGGACGTAAGTACGGGTTCCGTGGGGAACAGGCTTGGAAGATTACGTCGTCGGAAACTGCCGCGATATACTGCGGTTTTTGCAGCGAGGTTTTCGTAATGGCATCAACACCGTCGGTTACCCGTGCCCACACATTATACGTCTCTGCAAGCCCGTTGACTCGAGTGTGCAAAGGTGGAAAGCGTTTGCACGCTTGGAAGGGGTCATACAAGGGTTGGTGGACAAAAAAATGAGGGTATCGCTGACGGCCGTAGTCTGGCAGCTGCCCGGTAGTGGGGGAGGGGATTAAACGAAGAAATAGATGGATGATGGTCGTGGAAGTTGGTGGGGGGGGGGGGGGGGGGGGGGACTACGAGAGGTTATACGCAGCGGTTGTAGTAGGGGGGTACTCGAGGTAGAGGTCGGGTGTGTTGGAGAAAGGGGGGAGGGGAGTGGAGTGGCGTCTGAGAGGAGGGTCGTAATTGAGAGGAGGTGTGGAGTTAAGCGCGCGATCTGCTGGGGTAGGCAACGAAAGCAGGTGGGTGATGGTAGACGCGTATGACATAAAAAGAACAAAAAGTACAAGGACGCCACGATCACCGAAAGAGGGCGTGCATTGCTCCTCCTCCAAGCGAAACACGTGACTAGAAACATCTCGAATCCACACCTGCGGTATAAGATGCGGGCTGACATTTTTTTGTTTATTTCTTGTTTTTGTCTTACTTGTTTCGCCGCTTTCGCGCCGAGTGAGCAGATAGAAGAGAAGAAGGCTTGGCCGAAACGCTGCAGGCACCGCCTCACTGGGTAGACTCGTGCGTCGCTGTATGGACTCCGTAATGCGCTTCGTTTCGGCGTCGCCGAACCGCTGCCCGCGAGCGAGCGAACGATGATATCGGGGAGTGCGATAGCGTGCGGGGAGTAACGAGAAAGAACAAAGATTAAATAAATAACCTCCCATAATGCAATGACGATGAGAGGTAGCGGAGAACCAACCCCCTCCCGGCATTTTTATCGTGAGGGGCTGATTTAATAGCTCCGCCCATAGGAGACTATACTGCCGGTGCATGCGGCGCCAGCCTGAGGAGAAGGAGGGGGGGGGGGGGGGAGGAAAGAAAAACGACGCATCTCGTGTCTCGACCAACCCCGCGGAATGTTGATGGAGAACGTTGTCCCTCGTCTCTAATGTTGTTGTCCGAGGGTAGGACATCAACACGGCGATGCCGGCATACGTAGACGGTCGCAACCCCCTCTGACGGAAATGCCTCGCAACGAGAGGGCAGTGGGAAATTCATCAAATTGAGTTGGCGCCAGCACACACAGTATGCAGTGGCAGGAGGAGGTAAAAAAAAAGGGGGGGGGGGGGGTTACATGCGTCCCTTTTATCTCCTAGAGGACGCGTGCCTCGTCCTTGCGACGCGCGTTTTGCTGATTCGCCACACGTCACTTGCATGTTATACACGCGCGAGTGACTCTGGCAGCATGCCTATGTGTTGTGTACCACTCGGTGATTGTCGGAGAGCAGCTTCGCTGAACTGCGTGTATGTGTGTATCTGAAATCGCCTGCCCTCACGTTTCTCTCTCTCACACTGCCTCTTCCCTTTCCACTACCTCGTACAAGTTTACAAGTTATGAAATCGAGCAAAGTATAGCCACCCTTCCCGCATTCATTCTTCGCTCTCTCCCTCTCTCTCTCTCTCTCTCTCTCTCTCTATATATATATATATATATATATATATATATATATATATATATATATATATATATATATATATATATATATATATATATATATATATATATATATATATATATATATATAATGAGCATCGAACGCGTTACTCGGAGGGTCGTAGGTTTGATTCCTGCTCACGGCAAGTTATGTTTTTCACCCACTTTTCTTTCTTATTTACTTTACATTGGTTCTAATACCTTCCCCTATACAATCCTTGGCATTTTTGTGCGTTAGATCTCATTATTATTGTGTCAAAACACGGAAAAAAAAACGAGCCCTTTGGTATACGCTTCTTTCCTTATATATATATATATATATATATATATATATATATATACACTAAATAAACACTGATGAAATAAAATGATGTTACATATCGTTGTCGTTCAACCGTACTTTGACTTGATGTTCAATCAAAGCAATCTAAAAGCAAGCTCTTTTGAATACCCTGCAGTCGTTTTCCACCACACAGCAACGCGTAGGCTTAGCATGTAAGGCCCAGTGGCCGGACCTTCTAAGCAGTGTCATGCAGGCGGAAATGCTGCAGGCCCGTGTGCTCAGATTTGCGTGCACGTTGAAGAACCCCAGGTGGCCGAAATTTCCGGAGCCCTCCACTACGGCGTCTCTCGTAATCATATGACGGTTTTTTTGGGACGTTAAACCCCACATATCGATCAATTGAACAGCGTCGGGTTGCACAATCGTTAGTCGATTACCTGTTTGAAATTGGACTTGTCGGACGGCTCTATTGATGGAATACTTCACATAGGAAAGTCTTAACTTAAATGACACTCTAATTGCTAATACTTTTATCGAATTCACTTGCGAGTTTCACTTTTATTTGGTATTCTTTTTTATCGTTCTTTTCTTCCGGCTCTTCTAAAATCTTTTGGTTCTCTTCCCCATCCTTATACAAAGTAGCCTTCCAGACACACACACAAAAAAAATGTTTTTCTAATAAAGGGTTTCTCTGTGACCTGTCGTTTACATATTTCACTCTCCTGTTAGAGTTTAATGTGGAAGAATAAAAATGACAGATGTAAATATCCAGATAAGTTCATGGAGTCGTTTACTTAGGAGTTATACAGATGACGCGTGTGAAAATAGAACTGCATTTCAGGATATGTATAGAGACAATGGATTAATTGCGGCGTGCTTAGCCATGAGGTCACACTGGAGGCGTGCCCGCCAGGTGTCCGGAAGAATGTGTCGAAAATTATCAAAAATCACCCTGGTAATGTTAAAATTGCTCGACGTGTCAGGAATAACCAGAGCTGAGGAGACACTTTTGTGCCGTCTGTGGATTGGGGTGGCCTTTACGAATGCTTATTCGTTTCGAATCGGAATGGCCAGCAGCCCGACATGTGACAACTGTGGCTGCGCAGAGACTTTCTCCCATCTTCTCTGCGAGTGTCCTCGCTTCAGTGCGCCAAGAAAAGAACTATCGAAAGTTTTAGATAGAATAGACAATTGCCAATTGTCGGAAGAAAGGGTATTAGGACACTGGCCGAGACCGTCCTCTGCACGCAAGACATTGAGAGCGTTGTTGCGCTTTCTGCGAGCAAGTGGTCTTAGAGACAGACTGTAAGCAGCGTCGTGGATCGTCTGATGACCTTCTCTCTCCTTTTTTTTTTTTACAATGTCTCTTTTCTCTCATCTTTTATCCCCCTTACCGTAACCCTTCCCCAGTACAGGGTAGCCAGCCGGTCTGAGAACTGGCTAACCTCCCTGTCCTTCCTCTTTCAATCCTCCTCCTCCGACGTGTTGGGAAACACTTCTCATGCAGCCGTAGACGTCGGAAGATGGCTTCAAACATTAACAGGAGCACTAATTTAGAGAGTTTTATTACCTTTTAGTACAAGAAGTTACACTATTATGTCAAACGAGATAATCGAAGTCCTTCGTGCAAATAAACCATTGCAGCTTTGAGGTTTCGAAAAATTGACCTCAAGTAATAATTGCGATGTGATAAAATGCGATAATATATCCAGCGGTGGAACTGAAAGCAATAGCGCAAGAGCACACTGCCATATTCTTTTGATGCTTCCAGAAATAGTGAGCGTCGTTATATCAGCTATCAACCGAATTCGATGTGTTGATGTGCGGGCTTCGATTTCAATTATTGCACGCATGAAGCACATGCGTTAACGAATGCGAGAGAACTACGCCCCTGTAATCGCTGTCTTTAATAGTGACGTAGTTCGACTGGCCTACTTGTTGCGCGAATCGGTGCATCGCTTTCAGTGTCCCCGTTGAATCTGGTTGATGCTAATTGACCCTCCTCACAGAAAACTACGCAGAGCCCAGGCGATAACGCTTAGACTCTTACAAACGAATGCATATATGCCTCGCCACGGTGGTCTAGTGGCTAAGGTACTCGGCTGGTGACCCGCACGTCGCGGGTTCAAATCCCGGCTTTGGCGGCTGCATTTCCGATGGAGGCGGAAATGTTGTAGGCCCGTGTAGTGACTGATTTGGGTGCACGTTATAAAGAACCCCAGGTGGTCAAAATTTTCGGAGCCCTCCACTACGGCGTCTCTCGTAATCATATGGTGGTTTTGGGATGTTAAACCTCACAAATCAATCAAATCAAACGGATGCAAATCCAAATCTGGCCTTCTTCCATAAGCTTTACCCAGATGCTTACACTATCAGCTCGTGCATGCCCCCGTTAAGGGAAAGCAACTAAGTGAGAGCAAATTGCCGCATTCCGTCCTCAAGTTTTGTGTATCGCTGTAATCTGTCTTCTTCTTTTACGTGGCCACAAGTTCGGAACTTCGGGCCTGATCCCTTCGTCCACGTCACGACCCCGTGACAATAATATCTGGTGACGCCCTCGATACTGTGCAGTGATGGAGCCAGCCCAGCCAAGCGGTGCTCCACCGTCAGAAGCCCCGACAATGGTGGTCAGCTTTGGGCCGTCCAGATAGTCCACGATGTGGCGGCCTGGCTCAGCCTGCCCGTCCCAATGTGGAAGATGCCCACTGCGCACGAGTCGCGTTTCGCATACAGGACTACAAATAAAGTTCTTCCGTCCATCCGTTATACGTCTAAATAAGTGCTGGAGGCATCTTTTTGCATATAAAAGGTACAATGCGTTCTTCGCAGAGAGAACCCGCAGGAAGAACTGATTCTCCTATCTGACATAACGGCAAGATGGCGCTGCCATTCACGTCTGCACGGAGGTTCTCGTGTCGCCGTATGCCCTTACGTTATACTAAAGACCTAAGAGTGGAGCTTTGTACAGATGAAGTTTCACAGTTTTCGCGCGAGCTCTTTGGGAGTCCATGGAATAAATACGAAGATTAGTGCGCCAGGCGAAGTGTCAGCGCATTTATACATAAATGCGCAATTAAACATGTAAACATTTATCTCACTAATTGAACCACAACACGCCTTCTCTGTAACGGATGTTTAACTAGTCATGTGGGTTACAGATCCAGATGTTCTCACCACAATTTTTGTATGTCGTTTCTGCGTAAATAAGGAATTATACTTTTTCTTTATGTACAGCGCCGTCAGCAAGTTAAGTTACGCTGTCACTCACTCCTTGCATAGAGGCACAGCTAATATGTCGGACATGAATGTGAATATGTCTTTCGGAGACAAAAGCTATGTTCACAGAAAGCTATACGTACTTTCAAGTAGTCTCAAGACTTACTCAGACCAGCGACCATATATATATAGCAACGGTCCCGCGACCATTTGCCAATTGCACTCGGAAAGCCATAGGGAGGAGGATGAGGAGGAAGAGAAAGGAAATGCAGGAAGTTTAACCAGACGAGCGTCCGGTTTGCTGTCTTACACGGGGGGAAGGGTCATACATTTTCTACTGTCATTTAGTAAAGGAAACTCTGGCGTAGCGATTGTTCAGTTATATTCTATGTAAAAGACAGGTATAGCTCACATATTTGCCTAAAGTTCATGTTTGCGGTTTCGAGCGCGTTTGTGGCTTCGTTTACTCTTGCGTTATTATTGACATTCGTTTTAGATAAAAGAATGAATCATTGTGCACTTCGTGACCGGTTTAGAATTGGTGAGCCTAACATGGTTAAATTGGTGAAGTATGAAACCACTGAACCTTAGCTGGACTTTGTCTTTCGACAAAGCGGTTCCAGGTTAAAAAGAGCCAAAAGAACGACGTCTAGACAAATTCGTGTGCTACCCATCATTCCCACGCTGGCAGAAGCATCAAGCATTGCATCTACCATGAACATTAACGCCATATATATAGTTCCATACAGTGCACTTGTAGGAAACTCTATATCTTGCGAGTGCCCTATATCCGTCGTCGCACAGAATTCGCGTTTCCTCGCATCGGAGTTGCCCCGTAAGATGAGCCAATGTGCTGTTCCTGCACTTTCGATTGGTTAATAGGTTTGCGGCTGCATTCAGGTGACTAAAAAATTGAGCAGTGAGCGACTAAGCCAAAGCAGTCGCTCTGTAACCGGAACGTTGATTTGCGAGCGTTTGCAGCCAATGCAGCTTTGCGACTAACTTGGACGCTGGTTTGAACGTGCCTTCAATCTACATTTCACGCTCGTGGAAATGTCTCACGCTACACAATAAAGGTAGCTCATTCTCCCATTCGGTACGTGACCAATAATAAGTTTCTGGGAGTGACAATCGACCGCCTAATGACGTGGACGCCCCACGTTGTAGTTGTTATGGGGGGTTTAACGTCCCAAAACCAACATATGATTATGAGAGACGCCGTAGTGGAGGGCTCCGGAAATTTTGACCACCTGGGGTTCTAATTTAACGTGCACCCAAATCTGAGCACACGGGCCTACACCATTTCCGCCTCCATCGGAAATGCAGCCGCCGCAGCCGGGATTCAATCCCGCAACCTGCGGCGCCCCACGTTCGGATATTAAAGGGAAAAGTTGCGTGATACGCGAGCATCTTTCGCTTGTTATCAGGCAATGCCGGTGGCTGTTCTGTTAATGTTATGTTACGAATGTATACCACTCTCTGCGAAGGTATTCTACGTTACACCCTTTCGAAGGTAGATGGAATTTCTCGAACTAACATACAAGCACTGACTGGAGCTCAAGCTAATGCCCTGAGGGTGTGCGTTGGCCTACCAAAGAACACATCAAGCATCGGAACCCTTGCTGAAAGTAGGCGCCATTCAGCTCCTGTTTTTCTGCAGCAAGAGTTTCTTCGAGTCCACTTGCGTTATGCCACCAGAGTGGCGGATCATCCGCTTGCTTCAGACAGTAGCCCTGTGCGGAGCCTCCACCCGCTACACTATCAGAGAGTATCGATGCATGCAAAACCATTGTGGAAAACTCCTTCGTGGGGTATAGTCAGCTTCGCGCCTGGGTCCATCCCCTGATCAGCACTCAGATATTTTATTCTAGAGCATTTGGAAAACTGCTATATAGATCACCGTCATATTTACACGGACGGCTCTGTTACGTCTACATCATCTGCCTTCGCCGTCTGGATTCCATCTGCCAATGTCACCATCTCTGCCACTCTCAGTCAATTCACCTCATCTACAGCCACTGAACAGGCTGCACTGTGGGCTGTTATTAATTACATCGTGAACCAGACAGCCGAGTCCTGGGTCATCTTCACTGACTGAAGAGCAGCGCTGCAGTCGCTGAAGTCTCCACGCACACAGGACCAACTAGTCACGGACATCAAACGCCTATGCAAGAACCGCATTGTTCTGCAGTGGATACCTGCCCACTGTGGAATACAAGGCAACCTCTGGGCTGATGACGCTGCCAAAGCTGCCAAAGCTGGACATGACACTTCAGCATAAATCGTTGAGATACCTTTCTCGAGGCAAGACGCAGCAATGCTATAGTGTCGGCACACGCCTGGCGCCTCCAGCGATCCCTCTGGACAGACCCTAGCCAACAGTATGGGCCTCTGCACAAGATCGATCCATCGTGTCACTTCAGGAAGCCGCGAAATCTCAACAGACAGGATGAAACATGTTTACACCGCATCCGATTAAGTGTTGCATGTACGAATTACTTCAGGAACAAAATTGGACTGTCCGACTCAGCATTTTGTGCACAATGTAACGTCGTTTAAGACATCAACCATGTCCTCTGTGAGTGCACGATATACGCATCAGAGAAAGAGAGAGTTTCTGAAGATGGCATTAAAAATACAACAGGACACAAGCTTAGAGTTGAAAAATATTCTAGGTTCATGGCAGAACAGCTCCAGTGAGTTAGACTCCACAAAAGCGCTACTGACATTCTTACGGCCCACACGCTTGAACGAAACGTCGTAAATAGTGAAGTATTTGTGAGTGAGTGTGTGTGGTTTTGTGACTCTTATGCGTGTATGCCAGTGTATGTATGATGTGTTTATCATTGTATATTATCATTATTATTATTATTATTATTATTATTATTATTATTATTATTATTATTATTATTATTATTATTATTATTATTATTATTATTATTATTATTATTATTATTATTATTATTATTATTATTATTATTATCATCATCATCATCATCCAGCATCAGGAGAGCGTGTCAGGTGAAAAACCAGGCAAACCTCTCCAGCTCCCCATTAAAATAATTCTCTCTCTCTCTCTCTCTACCCGTACACATTTTCTCACGACATCCCTTGTGATACGGCCATCGGCGTTAAACACGCCGACAAACTTTAGCGACTAGCTGCCAAAGCTGGCAGCAGACAGCGAACAAAAGTCGAACAAAGTGTGCATTTTCAATGCGATTCTCTGATGGCACGTTTCCGTATATTTACATGCGAACACTTATATTAAACAGGCTTGAACCAGCTCGTCCGTGTACGTATATTCAAGATGCCCGAATGTCCCTAGATTTCGTGGCTAATCGGCCAACTTCTTTCGGTCCATCAAGGCGCGCAGTATTATCGAAGTTTTGCGAGCGTGTGAACGTCGGCACGAGGGAAACCATTCCTAAATGACGTTCCTCCTTCTATCACGCCGTCTAAAACAGGAACTAAAGATAAATCGCGCTCAACTGAAACGCTACCGGACATTTCTTATCGGAGGAACAGCAGCTAAGTATAGATAGCTCGAATAGTCAGGTGCTAAGAGGCCCCATTCACCATTAGGGCTGTTAGTAAAACGTTTCCAGAAGTTGAAACCATCAACCAGAAGCGAAAGCAATCAAGTTTTCTCTCACCGTATATGCGAGTCCCGTACACGTCCTAATCAGGCGCGCTGAAGTGAAACGAACCGGAGGTCCGCTTAAGTGTTTCGTGTGTGTTGTTCGTTTGAGACGTGGTCATATAGCAGATATATATATGAATTAGCAAGCGGTGCGGGAGCAAAGCAGCAGCCCAAGTGCGTGTGACTTCGCCTGGAAGTGACGAAGAGACGGAGTGGAAGCGTTGAATTCTCAGCATCCGCGGACGCCTCCACTTCCGGCTCACATTCCGCTTCGCCAGTCACATCGCTCCTGACAGGTTTTGAGACCCTGCCGTATCGCGGAGCATGATGGTGCGCCCTTCATTTTTTTTTCCCCTGGTTCCTGTATATTAGAAATTCGGGTCATTAGTCCTTCATTTTGACAGCTGGTGGTGCGAGGAGAACGTCTACGTTAAAGCCCCTTTAATTTACGTAGGCGCTGCTGAAATCTGACCTCCTGAAGTTGTACAAGGACACTTATAGCTGACAACACGAGCCCCCAGAACAGAGTGTGGAAGTGAAAATTTACACCATTTAGTGCGTGCATGACATCCCTCGGGGCAGCGGTGTCAAGCTGAAACTTTACTAGCGCGAGAACAAAACGACGACGCAGAGACAAGAAGGACACGAAGGACACTGGACACGAAAGACACTGGGCACGAAGTACACTGTCTGTGTGCCGTCGTTTTGTTCTCGCGCTATAACTATCGTCATGCCATACCAACTAGCCCAAGCTGCCACACTTCTAATTTACTAGCGGGCCACGGCAGTCACGAAATTCAGTCTCTCGGTGCAGGGCCGGCACAGTAAAGAAGGTTTAAAACGCTGGTCAAACGGTGACTTTGCACTGACACTCCAAAGAAAAGAAATTCTCATGTCTTATACATGGGCTGCTTCCGAGGATCATTTATGGTCGGAAATCGAGAAACGCATCGACACTGATCTCCAGAATGAGCGAAATGTGGACGCCGATTCTGGTAATGTAGAGAGATTGCTCCGCGGTTGTTTCAGGCGCGAGGCGACCACATGTATGATGCTTCACAAAAAAAAAAAAAAAAAATAAGTGCATGATACCAGTCCCGTCTATGTACTTTTCAGAACAATGCGTTATCAACCGCAAAAGGCGAGTAAGAATTCGGGAACCAGTTAGTGAAGCCATAAAGTTTGCGCCCCGCCGCGGTGGTCAAGTGGCTAAGGTACTCGGCTGCTAAGCCGCAGGTCACGGGTTCAAATCCCGGCTGCGGCGGCTGCATTTCCGATGGAGGCGGAAATGTTGTAGGCCCGTGTGCTCAGATTTGGGTGCACGTTAAAGAACCCCAGGTGGTCGAAATTTCCGGAGCCCTCCGCTACGGCGTCTCTCATAATCATATGGTGGTTTTGGGACGTTAAACCCCACATATCAATCAGGTCATAAAGTTATTAACATATGATTTCTCGAAGCAGTCGCGGTCAGAGTGTTTAAGACCCCTGCCTTAGGGTGTAATTTTACAATTTCAATGTGTCCGCCTCAGCGGTATGGTGGTTTGGTCTCGGTTGCGGACCCGGGGGTAGCGGATGAGATCCAGAGCGCGACGGTCGCGTTTCGATGAATGCGAGGTACAAGAAACTCATGTATGAACCGTGCAATGTTAGTGCACGTTAAAGAACGCCAGATGGTCGAAATTTCGAGAGCACTCGCGTTCGCCGTAACTTTATCGCGGTTTTGCCACCTAAAGACACATTCGATGCTTATGCGCAGTATGGCGTATAGCCCGGCGAAGTCGTCGCTACGTGCGAGCCTGACACTGTATATAAAAGATTTCCTGAAGGGTACGCGAAAGATGAATCCTTCGCACTCCCTTTTGGTGTAACTTACCCTATCAGTGTATCGAACACTTTCGGTGTAAGTCACCTTTTCAGTGTAACTTACTCTTTCGGCGTAACTGTCACACCGAAAGGGTTGCAATAATATCTGGCTTTTTACGAGCTAAACATTCGCATAAGTTAGCACTGTCTTCATCGTCTTAACTCGAGAGCACTTTCAGAAAGGAACTTGAAAAGCTCCTGGAATCGTGGCCGGAAGTTTCCCGCATGCGTAAGGGCACGAAAGACTTGTAATGCTAATGAAAGGTGACACTATACCTCACGAGGGACTTCGCAAGCGTCTCAGAACCACCAGCACGAGTTCGAGCTTTGTGTGTTTCCACTAACTGTTCATTTCTTCTTCTTCTTACTCCTGCTGTTTTTATCGCTATCTTATCTACTATGCCCCCTTTCTATCAACAACAGTGAAAGGGTATAGTCATTCACTGCAAGGCATGGTTAACCGCTCTGCCTTGCACCTTGCACCTTCGTCTCGTGTATGTATGTATGTATGTATGTATGTATGTATGTATGTATGTATGTATGTATGTATGTATGTATGTATGTATGTATGTATGTATGTATGTATGTATGTATGTATGTATGTATGTATGTATGTATGTATGTATGTATGTATGTATGCATGCATGCATGCATGTATGTATGTATGTATGTATGTATGTATGTATGTATGTATGTATGTATGTATGTATGTATGTATGTATGTATGTACGTACGTACGTACGTACGTATGTATGTATGTATCTATGTACGTACGTACGTACGTACGTACGTACGTACGTATGCATGCATGTATGTATATATGTATGTATGTATGTATGTATGTATGTATGTATGTATGTATGTATGTATGTATGTATGTATGTATGTATGTATGTATGTATGTACGTACGTACGTACGTATGTATGTATGTATGTACGTACGTACGTACGTATGTATGTATGTATGTATGTGTCTGTGTACGTGTGTGTGTGTGTGTGTGTGTGTGTGTGTGTGTGTGTGTGTGTGTGTGTGTGTGTGTGTGTGTGTGTGTGTGTGTGTGTGTGTGTGTGTGTGTTTTACAAAGGCATGCCTACAAGAGGATGTCGTCCACATGGACCGCATCGACGATTATAACAGAACGCTTTTCAAGTGTTGATTGTGGACACGAAAAATATGAACGGCCCCTAACAACAGCAAAATTTTGAGGCCCTTGGCCAGCAAAACATTTTCAGTACATCACTGCCTGAGGGCACTAGTTCACTTTCGGTGCATCAACAATATCACAGTAGTACTACGCCTGATAACTGCTTTGTTGGTATTATTATCAACCCATGTTTCTTGTAACTGCAGAGCAGAATTTTCTTGTAAAAACGCCACTGTTGTTTCTAGGATGTGGAACTTCGGAGGCACTTTGCAAGTGACTTATGACCGGCTGTGAAAACATCATAGTGAACTTTTATGTTATAGAGGTGCGAACATTGCATTTGTCGGAATATTTCTGTTTTGTCAACAGATATATATTAACCTGACAGTTTGTTTTATTGGAGAACTGGGACCTGCGCGTGATTGATCTACTGTGGGCCCTTGTGAAGTTTTGTGCTTGTTCTTTAGGGTACGTTCCTCGATGCGCTCGCCCCCCGCCGCATCGAAGAACCTAAATGTTCTTTACTTCGCGACATCTGGTGTGCAAGAGAACTAGCTGCATGCCATGCGTTGGCTACCAAGATCTCCTTGTATATGTTCAATAAAAGAAAAAGATATGGAGATACCCAGTTTCTTTTGCGGTAGCGTAATTGATGAGGAAATTAGACACAAGCTAGCAAACTTTCCTATGTGATAAGTCTGAATACACTCTCGCATTCGTGGCGGGCTGTTCTTATTGCTAATGCCTCGGAACGTATAAGAGAGGCGTGGTGGGTGCTGAGATATTCGTACTTTGGCTGCTACATCGAAACCGGAGGTGGGCAGAACGCGTATGCGCGCTGTGCATGGCGTGATCCGTAAAATGCGAATATGAAGATATTTGCATAAATATTTGGCGTTTGAATATGCGAAGGCCTGGCGAGGCAATGGCACGCCGTGGTCTGCATGAGACTCGTGGGCGCCCCTTCGATGGGGATTAACTTATATCGTATACCTTTTTTTTTTAGCTTCATGCCATAGCCATCACCCGCAGCCACCTGGCGCCATGTAAATCAGCTTGCTTCGCCATTCCCCCCCTCCTCTACTCCTCTCCGCGTCCACACCCGATGTGCGCACACGAATGGAACTGCAACGCACATTTCGTGCCAACATTATATGAACGCGTATCAGGCGCAGCTGATCGTTAACACGACATCTACCGAAAGCCCAGACTAGTTGTAAACTGTACACTAAATCAATTGGAGCTATCTGTGGAGAAGAAAAGGCGCTGAAGCAATGTGTACATCCAACATCTCACTTCGGGAGGACATGTGGTTATACGGTGCTCGGCTGCTGACCCGCAGTTCACGGGATCAAATCCCGGCGGCGGCGGATGCATTTTCGATCGAGGCGAAGATCTGTGGGTCCTTGTGCTCAGATTTGGGTGCAGGTTATAAAGAACCCCAGGTGGTCCAAATTTCCAGAGCCCTCCGCTACAGCGTCTCTCATAATCATGTGGTGGTTTCGGGGACGCTAAACCCACATATAAATCAATCAGTATTCTACTCCACCCTAACGAGAATCCAACCCCAAAGTCGCGGGTTTGATCCCAGCTGCGGCGTTCGCATTTACATGGAGGCGAAGAGCTAAAGGCACTTTTAAGGGTACAATAACACTGCACGTTAACGAACACCAGGTGTCCGAAATCGTCCGCAGCTTTCCACAATGGTGAGCCTCATAAATTACAATCGTGCGGTTTTGGCACGAAAAAGCTCACTTAGTAATAATAATATTACTATTACCCTTAACAAGACGTTGACACAAGCCCATTGATTACGGTGCCCATATCTCTGTATATGCTTATTATCACCATTAGCAAGATCGTGTTCAATAAACTTCACCTAACGAACTGAACTGCGCGTGGCTCGTGTAACTAACACGGTGAGTTTTCAGCCAGTTTTCAACCAGGCGGGTGGGTGGGTTACAACAAGCGCTTTTGCTGCAAGACAGGCTTCGCGTGAGCCATACTCGCTCGTTTTTGTTCTATGATCTATTACACATGTATCTTGAACTGAATTGCGGAAAATGGTATGTTTGATAGCAGGAAACACGTGTACACGTGTGTGACCCTCCTTATCTCTCTCTCTCTCTCTCTCTCTCTCTCTCTTTCTCAAAGAAAACGCGGCAGCACGGCGTCGTTGCGAATTTATATCGCACCATACGTGTTGCGCCCTGAATTACATATTTCCGTTTTTTTTTTTCTTATCTATACTCGATGCCGCCACGCTTCCTGCAACTGCGCTCGCGGGACGTGACGTGATTTTCTTGTACACGTGTACAACTTTCGTGAAAATGAGAATCACATGTATGTAAGATTGAGTATGGATAGCGGAAACGAACAGGTCGAAACATTCGTTGCCGTCACGTTATCTCGCTATGTCGTATGTCACTACTGTGTATCACGAGATGTTCACAGACTGTGTTTCCCAACTCTCTCGGGCGGCATTTCCAAATTGCATTTATTTTTTTTAGGAAAAGTTTATTTACAATATGTACAAATATACACACATGACAGGGGTACAAACACTTTCAACACAGGAGGGTGCCACGTCTTGTATACCGAACACAGCATATACTTAGTGAAGCACGGCTAAGATGTGAGACAACGCACAAAGGACTACACGGAGAAATATGAATGTGAGTATATACGTACCCTACTATATACACATAAATGTGTGGAAGGATTTGACAACACGGCTCACAGATGCGTTCGTAAAATTCACAGATTTGCGCATCGTGTGCGAGAAAGCCCATCAAAAGAAACCGTATACGGAATTGCCGCCCTCAAAGGTGCGCGGATCACATGCTTGAGTCATCAAAAAAAAAAAAAAAGTGGTGCTTACTCAGACTCGCTCAAGAAATATATTTTGCGCTTTGGACTCACTCGGACTCAGAGAGAGAGAGATCAACTTTATTTGCGCATAACGCGGAGCATTCCAAGTGGTCGGGCCCCTATTCCAGCTAGGGCTCCGCTGGCCTAGCCATGATCTCTACCCGTTGGACCAGCCAACGCTGATCAGCAATGGCCGAGCTGGACAGCAGTGCCTTTTATTGTTCCTCTTGTGTTGTTCATGTTGTGGTGTTCATCATTTTGGTATGTACACTCCCACGTGATGTGAAACAGAGTTGGTGTGGCCCCACACCAGCATCAACTCATAACAACAAAATTTTCATGAGCCAAACTCACTTGGACTCACACTCACCAGAATTTCCTTCAACCGAACACACTCGGATTGAGACTCAAGAAAATATTACTCGCCTAAACTCACTCAGACTCGGGACTTGATCTGAGTTTCAGTGAGTCGACTCATGAGTCAGTTCGCCGATCTGTGGTCACATGCGCATTTTGTACACCTTAAATCGGGTCGCGAAGGAAGTGCTAGATAGAGCCAGGAAAGTAGAGGAAACATGCTTTATATATATATATATATATATATATATATATATATATATATATATATATATATATATATGTATATATATATATATATATATATATATATATATATATATATATATATATATATATATATATATATATATATATATATATATATATACCCACGGCAGCATTCTTTAACGTGCGCTGACATTGTCATAGGCGTGCGTACGGGGGAATGGGGTGGAGGAGCGGAAGGCTCGAAGCCAGCCACACACATTGAGATAATATAGAAGGGGGAATAGATGGGGTGCACAAGGTCAACCCCATACATTCACATGCATGATAGGAAAGAGGGGGGGGGGGAAGGCCCTGCGACGAATCCTGCGCACACCTATACGTATGTGGACATCGCACAGCACATGGACAATTACCGTTTCGATTGCATCGAAATCTGACCGCCACGGCCGGGGTCGAACCCGCAACCTTCGGATAAGCAGGCAAGCATCTATGACAACTACACTACCAGGGCGGACCGATTTCGCAGCATTGAATCCCGACTGCGGCGGCTGCATTTCAGGTGGAGGCGGAAGTGCTGTATACACCCGTTTGCTCACGTTTGGGTGCACGTTGAAGAACCTCAGCTAGTCGAAATTTCCGGAGCCCTCCACTGCGGCGTTTCTCGTAATCATAGGGGGGTTGTGGGACGTTGAACCCCACATGTCAATCAAATCAAGGGCGGACCAATTCCTCGAATGTGGGAAGGAAACAGTGAGGGGGGAGGGACATTGCACAATGGGATGTAAAGAAAGAAAGAAAGAAAGAAAGAAAGAAAGGAAAAGGAAGAAAGAAAGAAAGAAAGCAACAAGTCCTTGTTCTTGGCCATCTATATGCCTTTGGCGCCATGTTATGTGGACGTTCATTCCCGAGTAATTCTAGATCAAGAACCTGTGAATATCCTATGCCCCCATTAAATTGAAATAACGTTTCGTTCATGTGCATGGTCCTGAACGCATGAAGTTCCCTATACTTTCTTCGGCTTCATTGTTTAGTTTGTTAGTTCTGCGTAAATCTGTGTCTAACACAGGAAAACGACCTTTTGAAATTCTCCTTTCATTCATTCAAAGCAAGGGTCTCGGTCTGACAGACTTCCCTTCTTCAGGTAGTATGCGACAGATTATTGGTCAGCTGCCAGCTCCTAAACAGATCATGCGCTCTACATGACACCAGTAGGCAGAAAAAAAAAAGAAAGTGTTCTACTCTGGCCGTCATGACAACCCTCCCGGGTTTAAGTTCACGGATATACCCTATTAACAACAAACAAGTCATTGTTGTTACGCGATTTTTAACCAGAGACTGTCGCTTTCTTTTCAATTTTCTCTCACTCTCCCTCTCTCTTTGAAATATTTCTTTTTATCATCTTTTATTCCCCCCACCCCTTCTCCACAGCACAGGGTAGCCAGTTGGTCTAAGAACTGGCTAACCTCCCTGTCCTTCCACTTAAACTTTCCTCCTGCTCCTTTAACGAGAGACCGCCCCCCCCCCCCCCCCCTGCAGATTTCTGCTTTCGCACCTCATTTTGTACATTTACCCTGCATGATGTCCACTTTCTGTACTATTAAATGAAAAGTAAACTTTCAACTTGAAATTCAAAGTGGCCGAGAGGATGACCGTGGACCCGTATCGCAAGCGTAAGAGCATCAGACACGTTATCCGAAGGTTGTAGGTTCGTTTTTTTTGCTAGTGGCAAGTTATCTCGTCATCCATAGAGTTTTCTCAAATTAACTATGGAAAGGACTCTAGTGCTTCGACTGTTCAGCGACCGTGGTAATGATGGGTAGTACACGAATTCGCCTCGTCTTTGTACCTGCGGGCGGCGAATCGCACTTGTGGCTTCGTTTATTGCTGTGTTTCGGTTTTCTATTAAAGGAAAGAACAAACCGTTTTGAATTTAGTCACCCGATTTAAAATGGTAAGCCTAAATAATCAAGCCGGTAAAACGCAACCGCTGAACATTCGCTGATTTTTGTTTCGTGACAGAACAGCTCCAAGCCACGCGAACACACACGTAGCCAGATGCACGAACCTTGGACAAGTCTGTGTACTATACCCATCGTTCCCATGCTCGCTCAAGCGCCGTGCGTTGCAGTTCCCATAGACAATAGCAGCAAGGGCACTTGGTGCTATAACTTCTCTCTTTTTCGTAGCGCTTTCATGTGTGCCTCTCTGTAACGCCGTTGTTTGCAGAACTAGAGACAATGCAGCGAACGTTGTTATGCGACATTTGTTTACGTTCCCGTTTCACGGTGACTGCATCCCCTTCTAACAGCAGTCGCGGAGCCTACAGTCGTAGCACTTTGGGCTTTGCATGTTTTGATTTAAAAGATACTGGCAAGTTCATTGGAATAGAATGGTAGCTGTAGGAATCATGTAAAAAAACAAAAATAAAATACACGCCTCATGGCATATGCTTTTATTTTTCTGAGCAAGAACCAATGAATGTGCTACATTAAAAAAAAGAAATGGCGGGATATTGCTCGCTGAATAGACCGACAAAGTATGGAGCCGCTTCACTAAGGTGGTATTGACGCGTCGAAGAACTTCCGAGAGAAAAAAAATATCTTGCGGACAGCACGCAAAGGTCGCAGTGGCTGCAAATTTCATTATAGTCTGAATTATTTTCAAATAGCTCGCGCAACATTCATACAGCAACGGTTACTCGTCTAACGCTTCAGCCACACGATCGTTTAATAGGCGCTTCATTATGTATGACGTGTTTTTTACACATACAGACCAATGTAAGTATGTTTTGTCATATTTTATGCCCTCGGGGCATAAAATTTGACAATATGGCCTGCCTTTCGCAGAAGTGTTTGGTGATTACCCGGCCACGACAATCGAGCGATGTGCACTCATTTCTTTTAGCTAATGGTGCTGGTAAACACGTTTGTGCTTCTTTTTGTATAAGGGTACTATTTACACTGCAAAAGCTTCCCTCGCCCCCAAAAAAATCACAGCGATTCCCGCGAGGACGAACGCGTGGTGTTTCCATATTGAGGAGGAGTATGAAGAGGGGGAAAGGGATGTTAGCCAGTTCTCTGGAACAGCTGGCTACCCTATGCTGGGGAAGAAGGTAAGAAAGGGAGCATGGCATAAGATAGAAAATGGATGTTTAAACAAATGAGATAAAAAAAAATAGGAAAATAAGGAACAATAGTACGATAGACGACACTGTTTATATTCTGTATCTGAGACCTAGGCCCGCAAGAAGTGCAACAGCGATCGTAAAACTTTTTTTTTAGAAATGGGCGATTGTCAAGTCTATCTAGAAATTTCGTAAGTTCTTTTCATGGTGCACTGAAGCGAGGGCATTCAGAGCCCACAGCAAATCTCTTCAGCGCGCCGACGTTATCCTATATCTAGCACGCAAGAGTAACTGTACAATGTACAGTTACTCTATAATTCGGAATAGAGGCGTGCCCTCTATAGAGGGAGACTCCGCAACACCTCGCTCCCAGTACGTTCCTTGGCTTGGTTGTCTGTTGGTTCTCACAAACGTTTTGCCGAGAGCAGGAAAACGAGTCCTTAAAATCGCCCTTACTTCTTTCCAACATACTGTAATGTGTTTAAATAAAATTGTAGGTTATTCACAGTAGACCACTGTAGTCGACTACGGGAGACCTGTACGCCAGCTGTCCGTACTTGCCCTGTGGTACAGAATTTGTGCTTAGCACAAGTGGGCACTCGCTACTAGGAGAGAGCCTTGGCGCCGTTACACTGGTGAATTCATGTTCGATGATTTAGAGTATACTTCGTATACTCGTCTGTGAGAGAGGAGCGGGGTATTCGGATACCCAGTCTAATTTCTGGAAAAGAGACTGTGTGTGTGTGTGTGTGTGTGTGTGTGTGTGTGTGTGTGTGTGTGTGTGTGTGTGTGTGTGTGTGTGTGTGTGTGTGTGTGTGTGTGTGTGTGTGTGTGTGTGTGTGTGTGTGTGTGTGTGTGTGTGTGTGTGTGTGTGTGTGTGTGTGTGTGTGTGTGTGTGTGTGTGTGTGTGTTTAGAAGAAGTGTTTCACAATTGCGAGCGTACTTTGTACAATGGGAGAGCAGACAACCGTCCCTTTATTTATTTATTTATACATGTACCTACATCGCCCTTACGGGCATTATTGTAGGGAAGAGAACAAGCAAAAGAATACAATCGATATACCCTGTACCCTCCGATGATCTTAAAGTTGTGTTTAGAAAATTTGGTTAACCATTTAGGGCAGAGTAACAACGGAAGAGCTGGAATCCGTCCCGTGGGCCTCACACTTGATAAGACCACATCGACTAAAGTCACCAAAGCTCTCGGAGTGCCGTATTATTACTTGTGAAAGCTACAAAAGGGGTGAATGATTTTGAGAAAGCCTCCCCGTGCACCTCACACTTGATGAAGCCACGTCGAGATGCTTGTCTAGAAAAATTTGTTAACGATTCAGAGTACTTGGTACATTACTATGAGCATGACTGAAACTTTAGAATTTTAGCTGGTGCTATCGGAACCAGTGCTGCCAACCTGCGGAGCCACTTTTTTCCTCTCTGGAGTGAAAAACATTCCCTAGATTTTTCTATATTTTCATGATAGTAGTTTTTTTTAAGACTAATATGTGTTCGTGCTATGGGAAACGACTTCCAAGTTCACTTTTATAATATATTAGTGCATTCGTTTGAAAATATTCACTAAAATCACCATGCTGAAGGTGAAAAAATGTCGCAGTACAAACTACAAATTGAAAAGGCTTTAAACAACATTTTATCTAATGAAATCACAAAGGTAAATGTTCATCACATTTAGAAGGGGGGGGGGGGGCATGTAGTACCACCGTATTTTATACAAGTCACCAAGAAAAAGGCATTGCATAAAGGTTGCAGAAGGAATAAATGATCAAAATAATACTTAGGAACACTGCTAGCTATTTAATGCAAAACACAGAAATCTTACACTAAAATACAGTGTACTTGTAATAGCATGCAGTTACAAATTCATAATAATAATAATAATAATAATAATAATAATAATAATAATAATAATAATAATAATAACCTGTACGAGGATATAAAGCGCTGTTATATGTGAAGTATGCCGGCGAGCAAGCTTTCAAAAATTAATCATCAATTCTGTTATTTTGCAACTCTCCCGCAGAAAATGCTTGATGGTGTTCATATAAAGCATGAAGTGATGCACGCTTACTTGAATTGTAAACAATGTCTTGAAAAACGTCACTTTCAATCTTTGTCATGATATCTGATGCGGGATATTGTGACGAAAAATAGTTTAACCATGAAAGCATATTATGGCGCGCGGCAGTTCATCCCTCGCAACCTGCTGAATGGTAACGAAAACATATGTTTATTAAAAAAAATGTTGACTGCCATATATACGTTCCAAATATATCCTTGCATTCGTCCAACAGGCACTTTCTTATTCAACTTTTTTTTTCAGCTGTGCAAGCAACCACACATATGCAGCCTACTGTTATCCTACTACTGTTCTGGCTGCGCTTTTCACAGAAACCTTGGTGACCTTGGCGGAATCACATGGCTCCTCTGGCCAGCTCACTAGCAAAGTGACAGCGTTCGCAAAAAAAAGGGAAACTGAAAAAAAAAAACCAAAGAAGTAACGCCACGGGCGAAAAGCGAGAAAATGGGAGGTTGGTGTAAAGAAAAACATATATATATATTTGGCGGGCTCGAGTGAAAGCACCTTTTCTTTAATTCAAACCAGGATTCAGGCAATCGACGTCGAACATGGACTTCACAGAATGAACCGCGATGAAGTGGAGGAGAGGAAAGCGCTGACGCAGCGTTGGGACGGTGACCGGCCCCCTTGCACCCCTCGACACCACTACTGGGCATGACACAGCGCTTTTGGGTGAGTGTAGAGAGGGTGTAAAAGAGAAAAGGTGGAAGGAGGAACAAAAAAGAGGTTGTGAACGGGACGTACCTGCGTTCACAGTTATATACAAGGATTATTGTATGAAACTCTATATGCCTCCGTCGATCTGCTTGCTTCATGTGGAAGCGAAAAATTTCCCTAGATGTTGACAAACGTCCCTTTTCCCCTAAATACAACCGAAATTTCCGTTTAGAAAAAAATTATTGTCACAAACGTCAATAACATTCAACAGAACATTTCCGTCTTAGACATGCTCTAACGATGATGACAAAACAGACGTCATTTACAAGAACATGGATATGAGATGACGCTAAGAAGACATGTACATTCGAAGGTTTACGCAAACACAAATTCCTATAAGGAAATTTTTCTAGTCTCGGCAGCACTGATAAACCAATTGTTCTAGCTGCATCTCACAGTAAGCAACCACCAAGAATGCTCCACTCAAGCATACGGGTATGCAATCAATTAAGTTACGACTATTGGAAATTTTACATCGGTATTAAAAGTGCAATGGAACACTTTCTTTCATGGTCAAAGTCTTTAAATTAATACTCGTTACGCAAACTAGCGATGTCCGAGATAAAAAAAAGTGTATCTATTTTTGCGCTAACAACAGCCACAGAGCAGTGTTCGCCTGTTGAATGTGAGACGTCATAGGAACTGTATGACTCTGTTGTAGCTGCTGTGCAAAACGAATGTCAAAAATTTAGATTTTACATGAGGACTTCATTGGATTTCATCGAAGTGGAATGAAGGCTCTTCGATGTGGGCAAAAAAAAACATAAAGCCAACGTAGAACACCAGACGCATCAACAAAACTTATGCATTTCAAGACCTGAAAAGCGCGAACCTGACTGTGATGCCAATTGAGTATGGATTTGTCGCCAGATCTAGACGGCTTTATGCTCTCCCATAGTAGTGTACCTAGTAGAGTACCAAGTACTCTAAATCGTCAACCACTTTTTTCTAAACACACAGTACTCTAAATCGCTAACCACTTTTCTAAGAAACCAATCTAGTGGTTTTGGTAGGATGATGCGTGTATTGTACCGGCAGAAATACGATGTTAATACCACTTATATACGTAACTTATATATATCTGCGTATTACTTGTGTGTTTTTTGTTTACTAGAAAATGTATATATGGAAGCATATATTTTTGCGACAAATTTTGGTGTGCCTGTACATGTGGTTTCGCGACGATGTTCTGTTGAAACGTTATTGATGCCCCCTGTTTCTGAGAATAAATTTCCCTAAGCACAGATCCAGTGGTTTTAGCGGTTCTTTAGATATTTGGTCATTATGTTGTGAAACTTAGGGATACTAGGAGACTGTAAATGTTACACAAAGTGGCGTAATGTGTGACTTTATTGAACAATTATTTTTCTCACAACACTTGAGTACAAACACTCTTGTTTTTCCTCGAAAGTAGGTATCATCTGCTTATAAAAATAACAACATTATTCAGTGAGAAACACTTGAAGTTTCGTCTGCTGCGATGTCAGGTGCGTCTGTGCAAGTGGTCTGCCCCCAACGCCTCTCATCTGGTCGTGAAGAAGAATCAGTGGAGCGTGACGATGAGTTAACCTATAACTTGACTGTCGTTTTAGAGTCGATTTGAGCGAGTTCTAGCCAGAAGCGATTATGAGAAAAAAAACATGAACCCGATGCAATATTATGCACTGGCACGGGACCACGTTGTAAGAAAAATAATTTTCTTACACCGTGCACGCGGGACGCTGCATCTATGCACAACGGTGAGTGGACAACCTCTCGTTTAAACTGTCAAATAAAATCTGTAACGCTCCAACCTCGCAGAAAACCTCAGATCTAGTGGTCCTCGGCCTCTTTGAACAACAAAGGCACTGCTTCAGTGGTTCTCACCACACCCCGCACTCACCCACGCTGTGCGGAGAATGAAACTGAAATTGTAGAAAAACATCCGTAGACAGTTCGCTTACTAACGCTACCCAATCCGAGACCTGTACTTCCCATCATTCCCATAGGGGTACAACTATCGGAACTCCAGCTTCCCCTTTAGATTTTACTGTATGAACCGCTGTGGTGCAGGGTTTAACAGGCAGTGGATCAGCAATGTTGCCTTCAAAAATTGCGGAAGGGCTTGTGTGGCTTTCTCAGCTGATGTGCTGTATACGACCACACACCCAAGGTCTTTTTTCCGAGTGCAGGGATGGTTATCCATTCTCCTCAAGTCACACTGGAGAGCACGGCGATCTTGTTCAAAGTCGGGACAGTGGCACGGGACATCATCAAAAGCTTTTGGATGAAACGGGCGGCTATAAAGTATGCAATGCAACACTTCGCATGTGATATGCAGAAATATGGCGTACTCCAGGCGCTTATCATATTTAAGAAAGGAGCAAATACACGTACAATGGCTGCGTGGCATAAGCGTTTAACGGTATTTGATTTGTCTGTTTGAATGACCATAACTTTGTGGGTGACTGAGTTCAAGGTTAGTTTCTTAAGCGAGCAGGTGGAAGAGCCATTATGCGACGAATGCTCAGCCGAAGACGCATCGTTCCACATGTCCTGGAGTACCGCAGGCGTAGCAGATTGGTCGATATTCAGGAGTGCGCCAGGAATTGCTGACTTGCGGTGCGGCCCAAGGCGTCGAAAGAGGGGCGGAGTGGGAAGCAAGTGAAGACATGGATGGAAAATGCTGCTGGCGGGGTCTGCTGCGTACAACCTGGGCATACGTAAGAGGCGCGGCCACGGGCTGCATAACCGGCGCATGGGGAACAGGCATATGACCCCAGGCTGCTGGTGGGCAGCGACGGGAACAGCCTGAGATACCTCTTCGGCAATAACGTCGAGGAGCAGTGAGGGCAGACGAGAGGACGGCGGCTGCTGCGTGAAGGGAATCAGCGACAGTTTCCGAGCTACTTCTTCACGCACAAAGTCTTTAATTTCTTGCAGGGTCGGTGAGAAATCAGGAACAGAAGTAAGACTGGAGAGCGAGTCGGCGTGTGAGGAAAATGTCCGAGTCAGGGCGCGCTGCTTTCTCAGCTCGTCGAAACTTTTACATAAAGTGACAAGTTCCGCAACGGTGGCAGGATTACGGGCCAGGAGCATCTGAATTGCACCGTCATTTATCCATTTGAGGATGTGTTGACTCTTC
This sequence comes from Rhipicephalus microplus, assembly GCF_013339725.1. NCBI lineage: Eukaryota > Metazoa > Arthropoda > Arachnida > Ixodida > Ixodidae > Rhipicephalus > Rhipicephalus microplus. The sequence goes on from NC_051171.1 coordinate 129,890,586, forward strand.
TCCGACTCGGGCATGGCGGTGTTCGCACGGTTGCAAAAATCAACAATATCTTCGATGTAACCGGTCCGGTGAACGATTCCGATGGCTTCTGTGCGCGTGTCCGCAAGCGTTGTTCGGCTCTGGACTTGCGGACAGCGGGTCGGCCGAAAACGTCAGCAAAGGACGTTTTGAAGATAGACCACGTCGTAATGTCGTTTTTGTGGTTGTTATACCACATTTAGGCCACGCCAGCGAGGTAAAAGATGACGTTAGTCAACTTGTCCGCGTCATCCCACTTGTTTGCGCTCACCAGTTCGTTGTGCGTGAACCAGTCTTCCACGTCGGTCTCATCAGCTCCACTAAAGACATTGGATCTCGCAAGCGAAGAACGCCGCGGTTGCTGGAAGATGGAGTGGAACAGCCAGGTTGCGCGTTGTTCGTGGCCATGATGGGAGGTATAGCGTTTGGTTGCGCAGCTCCAGGTTTAGGCGACGGTGAATGGCAGCACCCAGGTTCAGGTGACGTGGAATGTCAGCACCCACCAATTGAAAAGAGACTTATTGGCGTGTGTTGCGACGGCGGCTCTACGATGAAAACACGATCGAAACACAGCAACGGTGAAGCAGATGCCGGCGACGATCAGCACGAGGCGAGCGAGGAGCCCAACCCAGTACACAAGTAGTGGCGATGTTGCTTGCCAACAATGCGTTTTCTTCTTCACTATATATATATATATATATATATATATATATATATATATATATATATATATATATATATATATATATATATATATATATATATATATATATATACACCAATCAATCAATCAATCAAAAACAAAAGTGATGCTTGGTCCCGGTAAGATTATCCGTATAGGGAAGAAGACGCACGTACGAAGTGATTTTATTGACGTTTCGGCCCCGGGTCTGGCCTTCATCAGAATATAGTTTATGGCACGAGTGCTGTTTATATACATGTGCATATCAATAAGATACAAATTGGAAAACCAGCATGAAAGGCGATATATGGGCATATATTTATGCAAGTCACACAATATGAAGGGCACCTAATACACGAGTAAAAAAATATTGCTTCCATGCGCGATCACGTGCCCAGTACGTTGTTTACAAATAAAGGTAAAACGCATAAAAGATAAAGCACATAACATGAAGAGTAGTCCGACCGGTAAAAGCAAGGGGAAAAAAGAAAAAACTGTAAAATACTAATAAAAAATCACAAAGACGTTACAAAGCTGCTACGTAATCAACGGATACAGACAATGTAGTGCGACTTGCTGAGCAAGGTTGAAAAAAGATAGACAATACTAATAAAAAATCACAAAGACGTTACAAAGCTGCTACGTAATCAACGGATACAGACAATGTAGTGCGACTTGCTGAGCAAGGTTGAAAAAAGATAGACAGGGTGATACAGGTTACGCAGATAGGCATATAAGTTTTCCGACGTTTTCATCCAGACCAGATGCGACGGCGTCGAACCTATAGATGAGGAATGATTCACGGGCTTCTCTATCATAATTTGTGCGGAAGCCAGATTCTAGTAATGTGACCTGTAGATTTGCAAAAGAGTGGCCAGGGAGGTGCACGTGTCTTGAATTGAAATGGGCAAGTGGGACAAGGTGTTAGCATGAGATTTACGGTTGTTATATATATATATATATATATATATATATATATAATGCAGGCATGGTGGGTGAGTGGCCGTAGCGTTGATATGGTCGTGGCGGGATATATATATATATATATATATATATATATATCCCGGCACGACCATAGCATTTGCCTCATTGTGTGCTGTCTCGGCAGAGCCGAAACGATGGTGGTGGCTTTCTGGTGAGCACATTTTGCTATCGGCCACAAAAACGATAACTGCTGTGACTGCTTATCGCTCTCATGAACCACTGCGAGGGAAGTGTGTCATTCGTACGTGGAACGTTAGGGAGCACTAGAATCATCGTGCGCACTGACGCGCGAGCGGGTTGCTCACGTGGTAATTTTTTTTATTTCGCGGGCATTTTTAAATAGCATAAAAACACGAATAATTAACAGATACAGGGTTCAAAACTATCTATTCGGACGTTTTGCAAAACCGATCTAGAACTTTCTCATTGAAATTTTTATCCACCTTTGTTTCTTCAAAAGTTAATTAATTAAACATATCCAATTAAATAATATTTCAGAACTCAAAAATTGTCTAACTCCAGGCAACGGTGAGCAACATGCATTTTGTCACGTCGTAATTGCGTGTGCCGAAATATTTTACAGCGAAAGCTGTTATGGGGCACTTTTCGGGTCACGCATGTTTTCCGCCGCCGCCACCGTCGATATCCGTAATCACATCTCGCGAAATAAAAAAAACAAGTGGCAGGTCCGACGTATACAGTGAGAATCGATGATATGCGAAGCACGAATGAGAAATGTTGATATGTCACTTAAAAATCAGCACTACGCTACGAGTGGGGGTAGGGTAAATGATGCCGTACAGAACTTCCGTGCACGGAGGAAGGAAAGATAGATGAGAGCATGCCCAGCCGGCGCGCTACGTGAAAAGTGTGGAAGAAATGACATCATGGCGGCCATATCCACTGGGCACAATGGCGGCGTTGCTATGATTACGTGTTGCGCAGTGTAGCTGGTCTATAGCAGTGAGCGGCCGCGGCTGGCGGCGGCATGTGTGCCTTCCCTTGTCTCGTGCTAAGCCGTGGCGGACAATATCCGCGCTCTGCGCCACATTATTGGTTACGCAGTGTTCTCCTGACAGTTACTGTACTCTTAGCAACGTTTACGAATCCTTTTGTCAATCACGGGGTTTTAACAGTGCGTGGAACGAGTGCATATCCAGGTGTCGTGCGGCGGATGACGCAGATGAAGCAATTAGTGTTCAGCAAAATTGCGTTGGGCACCATTACGAAGTGGAAGGACGACGAACGCCTTGCAGGTCAGTGACGGTTGGGCAGTGCTCCTGCTTGTAACAACGAACGACGCTGTTGAGGCCAGCAACACGCAATGAGGACCATGTGCACATACTGAGTTTCGTGTTGTGTGTGTACAGTAACAACTTGCATGTGCGTATAGGCACCTTTTCTGCTCCGCTTCGTATAACAACCCCCAACATTGCATGTAATCTCAACGTAACAGCAACGGCTTTCAAGTGTCACCTGCACCGTGCTCAAGGTCACCACGGTCGCAGAATGCTGACGCCGGTGAGTTTCAAGCGGAGCATGGGCACAGTGGCCGGACGCTGCGTCGGCCGCGTGGCGGAATGCAACCGTAGAAGGCCCACGACCGATCGTGTTGTCTGTACAGTTGCTGAATTAATGACGTGAAAGCACTCACCATTGTCAGTGCATCTAACGCGCGTTCTCTCGTACTTGCTTCGTTGTCGGTGAGCTGTTACTCGCTGTAAATACTCGGACGAAATAACTTTGCCGAAGGTGTCGTGCTAACCCAGAGTGTCAAGCCCCGTTCCATTAGTTTCGGATCGTCACGACACGGGCGCTGCGCAGCTCACGTGCTTTCCGAGCCGGAGAGAGAGTCGTGCATTCTGCTTTACGTTCGGATGTAAACAAGAGAGGACAATTTGCCCAGTCAATATGGCCGACTTCAGGCTTCATCGCGGCTTCACGACGAGTGATGTCAGGGCCTCTCCTACCTTTCCTTCCTCCGTGCTTCCGTGTCATGATTATCATGTTTGGATGTCTCGTTCACCTTCGTCATCTATTCACGTCACGTGACACCAAATTTAGTGTATGTGGAGCTAGTGAAACGACCGCGAGCACGCTGTAGGAGCGTGGTATGAGCGTGGTATGTGGAGCTAGCAAAACGGCCGCGAGCGCATCATGAAGGGTCCAATATACTCCAATGTAGCATTGACATGCGCGCACGCTGGGCACCCCGATGCTACGTTAGCAAAATGCGTGCACTCCATAGTCTGACGCCAGGTGCGACCGGCGTGGCCAGCGTCCGTCGGCGCGGCTCGACGGCAACTGGCACGAAAGGCAACATGCTGCACTTCACGCCGATGCGTTACCCAGACAACACTGCGTCTCCCTCTTTTCGTGAATGAGGGATGCCGGACGCGCTGAAACACGCATCAAAGAAACGCAGCGGGGAGCGCGCGCCTGAGAGGACCGGCGCCTGGCGTGGCAACGCCGGCAAGCACGCGCACCGCGTCAACGTCGAAATGTATTGGCGCCTCGACTATGGCATGTAGCCATGTTCTCACATGACACGCATCTCATGGTTATCACGGTTGCACCAGTCACTTAATACCGTAATACCGAATTTGGCATATGTGAATTAGGCTCGCAAAACGGCTGCGAGTGCATCATGAATGTGGCATGTAGTCATGTTGTTAGATGACAAGCATGTCGTGATTATCATGTTTGGATGTGTCATTTATCTATGGCGTCCATGCGCATCGCGTAATACCTAGTTTTGGTGCATGTGATTTGATATATGGGATTTAACGTCTCAAAACCACCATTTGGTACATGTGAAGCTACCGAAATGGCCGCGAGTGCATCATGAGCGTGGCATGTAGTCATGTTGTTACATGACACGCATCTCATGTTTATCATGTTTGCAGCAGTATCACACCTTCGTGATTCATTCACGTCTCGTAGTGACCAAATTTGGTATATTTATTTATTTATTAGAATACCCTCAGGGCCCGTAGGGCATTACAGAGGGGGTGGGTACAACATATATAACACACAAGAAAAAAAGACAAAATAAAGAAACAAGTATCAGATGCGCAAATCAGGAAGGCAGCATAAGTCAACTAAAAAATGTATAAGAATTCAAGCACATACAAGACAAAGATAGATAATGAAAACTGCGTATAGTTACAAGCATTGCTGAGAAATTGCAGTCTTGAATAACAAAGGGTCTGTTATTGATACAACGGAAGAGGGAAGGTGGTTCCAATCGGCGGCTGTTTTCGGTAAGAAGGCTGCTGAAAATAATTTTGTGTGGCAAAACGGAATGGCAACCTTATGCTGATGATCAATGCGCGATGAGTGGTATGACGGTTGTGAAATGAGGTCTCGCTTCATTGATGGATTGTGAAAAAATATCTTATGAAAAAAATGCAGCCGCGCCAGTTTCCTCCGGACAGTTAAATTGGGTAGGTCAAGGTTAGATTTCATTTCTGATATGCTAGCAGTACGGGAATAATTAGAACAAATGAACCGAACTGAGCGGTTCTGAACAGATTCTAACGCGTTAATTAAATTTTGCTGCACGGGATCCCATATAGCGGACGCGTACTCAAGCTTTGGGCGAATTAGTGATCGGTATAATAGAATTTTGAGTGAGTATAAGTGAAGCTGGTGAAACAGCCGCGAGCGCATCATGAGTGTGGCATGTAGTCATGTTCTTACACGACACGCATATCATGCATGATTATCATGTTTGCACCAATCCCATACATTCGCCATCCATTACCGTACCGTAATACCAAATTTGGTATATGTGACTCTAGCGAAACAGCCGCGAGCGCATCATGAGCTTGGCATGTAGTTAAGTTGTTACATGACGTCCATGTTATGATTTTCATGTTAGAGTCTGTCGCTTGTGTTCGTCATGCAATCATGTCATACCATACCAGTTTTGTCATGCCATATGAACGAAACCACCGCAAGAGCTGCAGGGACATGGAGTGTAAATAAGGACATTCATGACATACATGTCACGGTTTTCATGTTATGACTAGTCAGATATGTTCTTCATACAGTCATGTTACGCCATACAAAGTTTGGTGTCAATACCTATATCGAAACGGCCAGGAGAGCTAAAAGTCGAAGGCGGCTAGATAGATAGGCTCAAGGTCGCCGAAGTTCTCTAAGAAATGTTTCACATTAAAAGAAAAACTTGCATTAATGACACAGTGGTGCTCGAACTCGAGTCCACCGGTCGCCAGCCCAGTATTCTTCCACTGAGCTACACTGGTGCTTGTGACTTGATGTCAAACTCGCTCGCTGGATTTCGTGCTGACCGGTTGTGCCCCTGCGATTATCCGACGACAGCGCAGCTCAGGCCCACTGGGCTAGCTCTACGCCATCTCCTGACGCCGACAAGAGCTCTCGCCGAGTGGTGCCCCGTCTTCGGACTCCTACGACCATGTCCATCTTTCCTATCTCCTTCTTACTTCCGTAGTTTTCCGTCATTCGCTGTTCCTGTGCCTCGCTCTCTCCTTTCTCTCTATTTCTTTACCTTTTAACCTTATCCTTTTAATCTCTCCTTACCCCCACCCCTTGTGAGCTACTGTTGAGGTGTCCTCACCCTGAGAGACAGTTACGGGGCTCACTTTTCTCTTCTTTTCATTTAAAATCACTCACACTCACACCATTAAAGCATACGGCTGTACGCAGTCATTGAGCTGCACAGTGCCGAAACGATTCAATAAACTTTCAAAAGATGGCTTCCATCTCGTTGCTGCATCTAATGAAGATATTTAGCATTGCTCCGTGGTCAAGATCGCCTTATAATGGCATAGCACGCCCGAATGAATTTTCACTCTAAGTTCGTTTGTTTGCGCTGTGTGTGATGAATGCTGTGTTTCTTGTCTTCGCACGGTACAGATATATTTTATGTATTTATTCAGTCTTATGCGCCCGTCAGCTGTACCAGAGTGAATTCTTAATTTTATGAGCTTAAGTGTAGCTGCTGCTTCTTTAGTCAACTATTGCAGAATTGTTAACATAAATGTAGTAGTAGCAGCAGTCAATGGACTTTTATTATAGCCACAAACTAAAGGCCCAGGGTTTAGATCAAACCTCCTTGATTTAGAACTCCTGCGCGCCCAGTCGATTGTTCTTCTTTCCCTTCGGCGAGGATCCGGTCGAGCCAGGTGGTGATGGACAGGGACGGGGCAGGGTAAGAGCAGGATTGCTGTGCACTTACCTGTAGTATCTTAAGTGTTTTGATGTGTGTATTAATTCTTATGAATGTTCACTTCAATATGATGTAACAAGGAATCGGCACCCTTGTTGAGCCACTGCTGTGGTGTTTATATGTCCCGTACCCTCATTTTTAAGGATAAAGAAAGAATAAAAATGATTGAATGAATGAATGAATTAACTATTTATAATATAATAAATAATAAATGCTATGTTCAGGCGTCCGTTAACTACGTCACCTACCACAATGTCTTAATAATGATCAGGGACGTTAGTTGTTTGTGTGAAGATGTGCTGCCGAGCGTCAACGTGAGTGTCACGGCTTCTAATAGACATTGTACAAGCTTTCATATATTCATGTACAATAAAGAGACGCTGACTACTTTTGTGAATGCGCATTCCACTTCAATGTTACACCGATTTCCAAGACGGAATAATCAACCATGTTCTTTTTAAGGCGAAAGCCTTAGATGTCCCAAGAAACGCCAAAATATATAGGCCAGCGAACACGAAGGGTGTAAAGAGTCATCATCACGAGATGACGTCACCATATGACGTCATGGTTACGCCACATATTTTGAATTGGTGACGTAATTATTAAGTCCAAGTGGCATCATCACCTGACTTAGCCTAGTCAAAGCGGGTGCTGATCATGGAGGCATGGCAAAACCAGGTGCGGTACCACCGTTCCTGAATGCGGTGGAAGACCACGTTAAAGGCACCAAGCTTTCGTTGGACGGCAGGGCAGTATCAGTGCGCACATCAGCTAAGAAGAAAAAGAAGATGGATTTTGTTTTGCAGTCGTATACATTATATAGTATATAGGGGACCCCGTAATTTTTGTAGTGTAAGCTACACTGGCCGAGGTTGAGCAGTTTCGAGTGGCGTGTCGAAAGCCGTGTTGCGCATGCCCGAGGAGCAGTGACGTAACACAGTGTACAGCTGGATCTTTGGAGAAGGCCTGGAAGATCCTGAGTGCCGTGTCACATGTGGACTGGCGCATGACTCGCGTGAGCTCACACACTAGTCCATCCATGCGTCCATCTGTATGTCTGTCTGTCCGTCCGTAGCTCACGCAACGTGTATCCGGCATAGTCGAGCTAAGCCACTGCTATTTTTTGTATTTGTTTAGCACAGCAAGTACCACGCGTTCATCAGGTTCGGATATTACAAACTCATGCCTCTGGCACACGGGCTTTCTTTATCGGCCTCGCCAGTGCAAATGTCTCTCTCACTCTCTTACACCAGAAGACTGTGTCACGCACATTAGCTTAAAATGTCTGCACTGTAGGCGAAGTTTTGAATCACAGTTTCTCTACCGAATCGAAAAGCTTTCATAATCGCCATGTAATTCAGTGTATACCCTTCTGCGGGAACAGAGCTATCTTTACGGTTGCTTATTGTGACATGAACCTAGCGCCGCTTATGTTGTTTGGCACCAGCAACAGACACTCCAACGGCAATACCCCTCGGGCGGACCTGCCTCGTAATTTTACGATGTTGTCAATGGCTATGTGACGCCTAAGGGACGGCAATCAGCTCTCCCATATAGTAAAGTACCGAGTACTCTAAATCGTTAAGCACTTTTTCTAAACACACATATCACCTTGAGTTCTTGTGTACGTGTATGCCAACATTGCCATGCATATTAGGGAAATGATGTCTTTATTGCAATGTAGTGATGTTTGTCTTGGTACATAGATGTGCCAAAGTGTATGTGCCCTTATTACTGAAATGTTATGAAACTTTTGTTCTCTGTACAAAGTGTAAATAAATTTTTTCTAAACAGCTTCATCAAGTGTCCGGCCGACGGGATGGCATTATGCTCTCACATAGTAGAGTATCTAGTACTCTAAATCGTTACCCACTTTTTGGACACACAGGTTGCTTTTAATCATCTACATTTCAAATGCATCAACATATCAGCCAACATTGGCTGATTTTGGCATGGTGGCTCGCATAGTTACCGCGACCACTGAGAAAGGCCGCCACGTACCCACCCACGTGCACGGTATCACGCTGAAAGAATAGCGTGCTTTATTTGGAAGCTCGAATCGTTCTACTTTATGCTAGATTTCGACAGCTTACTGTGCAAACATTTTTAAAACTTTACGATGCGCCCCTCTTCTGTTCACAGACAGTTTTCATCAAATATCCAGTTTCTTTCTTTAAGCGCCCGTGGTTTCGTTATCAAAGACCCCAAGTAATTTTCGTCGAGTCTCTTTTATCGAATCTTCACGTTTCCCTTCAGCATTTAACTCCCCAAACCCTATGCTCGGTGCCAGTTGACTTAATTTTCGATAATAATTTTCAGAAAAAATGCCAAGTTACTTCCAAAGCATGTTCTGGAGGGCCTCAAGATCATCTCAGTCATTTTCCCAATTACGTAGTAATTTCGACTGATGCAACGAAAATCTTCAGAAGGCTGGAGTAGGTATTTTTTCTCATCAGCTTAATAAGTCTTCTGCGCTCCGATTGCCTGACTTCACACCAATTTATCTCGCAGAATTCCTGGCTATTACATTTGCTCTTCGAAAACTAAATTATCAGCAATCAAAAGTTATTATTATTTCGGATGCTTTGTTTGTATATACACATCTAACGCCCGCAAAGCAGTCTCCTCTTCTCAGGATATTTTGGTCTCTCGTACCGCATAGCCTATCAGATGTTGGTTTATTTGGGTCCCCGGGCATGCTAGAATTGTACTAAATGAAATTGCTGATTCGCTCGCTTCGGCATCTTTAAATTTCCCGGTGGTTCCAGTAGCTCCACAGTTTCCTTTTGTGCTGCCGAACGATTCAAATGCCTGGTATTCTTAAAAATCAACGAAACATCGCTCCTACAATCTGAAGAATTTCGGCACTTGCAATTCACATGGAACACCGCAAAAATGCCTTTCCCGTCAATGTGAGGTGATCCTCACAAGCTTTCGCTGTAGAGTTCCTCGGTTAAATTTTTTATCTCCACAAATCAGGATTTTCATTAACTAACCTATGTGCAGTTAATTTGCAATGAACCGGAAACAATAGATCACTTTCTTCTCACATGCCGCCGCTTCGCCTCACTGCGCCGAATAATTCTTTAAGGACCGATTGGTATGCTCGGATCGCCAGTCAATACATCCACCCTATTATCGTTTGGAGCCAGTCAGTTGGGTGTGGGCCGCAGTGCTATTCTGTCAGCGCTACATAAATTCATTCAGGCAACCGGAAGGATAGGCTGCTAGTGGTACTGCCAGATATATTCAATTCTTTGTCCCCCTTCCTCATTCTTGTTAATTTGTTTTATATATTCTGGATTATCGAATTCTTCTGCACTTTTTCACGTTTTTTTCAAAGGAACATTATTATTGTTCTTATCTAATTTCTCTCTTTTTTAGCAAGCGTTGTACAAAAAAAATATCTATTGTAAGGTACAGTGTGGCCAATCCCCCTTGTGGGTATGAGCCAAGATCTCCTAGGCGACAAGACAAGACAAGCAAGCCACCGTGCTAGACGAAAAAAAAAATGTCAGATCCCACGTACAGTGGGAATCGATGACATGCGAAGCACGAATGAGAAAAGTTGATATGTCACTTGAAAATCAGCACAACATTACGAGGTGGAGATAATTGATGCCGTATATGACTTGCGTGTCATTATTAACATGTTTGAATGTGTCGTGTACCTTGGTAATCTATTCACGTCGCTTGATACCAAATTTAGTACGTGTGGAGCTAGCTAAACGGCCGTGAGCACGCTATGAGCGCGGTATGTTGTCATGTTCTTACACTACATGCGTGTCAGGATTATCATGTTTGCACCAGTCATATATTTCGTCACCCATTGCAGTCCCGTAACACCAAATTTGGTACATGTGAAGCTAGCAAAATGGCCGCGAGCGCATCATGAAGGGCCCAATATACTCAATTTAGCGTTGACGCGCGCGCAAGCTCGCCACAGCGACGCTACGTTAGTGAAACGCGAGTGTATCGTCTGACGACAGGCGCGACCAGCGTCCGTCAGAGCGGCCCGACGGCAACCGGTGCGAAATGCGACATGCTACATTTCGCGCCGATGCGGTACCCAGACAACACCGCGTCTGCCTCTTTTCGGGACAGAGGGACGCCGGACGCTGAAACGCGCATGCGTCAGACCAACGCAGAGCGGCGCGCGCATGCGAGTGTATGGCAGGACCGGCACCTGGCTTCGCAACGCCGGCGTGACGCGACGAAATGAACGCCGGCAAGCACGCGCACCACATGATGTCGAAATGTATTGGCGCCTTGACTGTGGCTTGTTCTCATATGACAGTCATGTTCTCGTATGACACGCATCTCATGATTATCATGTTTGCACCAGTATACCTTCCTCATCCAATGCTGTCAGATAGTACCAAATTTGGCATATGTGAAGCTAGTGAAACGGCCGCGAGCGCATCATCAGTGTGGCATGCAGTCATGTTGTCACATGACACGCATGTAGTGATTATCGTGTTTGGATGTGTCATTTACCTATGTCGTTCGTTCACGTCGCGTAATACCGAGTTTGGTACATGTGAAGCTATAGCGAAACGGCCGTGAGCGCATCATGAGCGTAGCATGTAGTGATGTTGTTGCGTGACACGCATCTCATGTTTATCATGTTCGCACCATTATCACACCTTCGTCATCCATTCACGTCCCGTAATACCAAATTTGGTACAAATGAAGCTATTGAGACGGCCGCCAGCGCATCATGAGCGCGGCATGTAGTCATGTTGCTACATGAAACGCATCTCATGATTATCATGTTTGCACCAGTCCCATACCTTCGTTATCCATTCACGTGCCATAATACCGAATTCGGTATATGTGACGCTAGCGAAACGGCCGTGAGCGAATGATGAGCGTGGCATGTAGTCATGTTGTTACATGACACGCATCTCATGATTATCATGTTTGCACCAGTCATATGCCTTCGTCCTCCATTCACGTACCGTAATACCAAATTCGGTAAATGCAAAACCTGTGTCCGTACCTTTATCTAGGATTGACTCGGCTAGATACCTAAGTAAGCTGGCGCAGAACATGGCACTCCAGAAGTGGCAGTCATCGCAGTTCGAACATAATCGACTATATTCTCTCGATCCATCTCTACGACTGCGGCTATACCGTCTGGTCTTTCTATGGAGGAAGGTACAGTGTTGTGCCGTCTGCGTCTGGGCGTAGCCTTCACCAATCCCTACTCATTGAAGATAGGGATGGCTGACAGCGCGGAGTGCAACAACTGGGCCGTCGATGAGACTATTGAACATATTTTATGTTACTGCCCGGCATACACAAACGAGAGGTTCCACCTGCGCAATGTTTTAAATCAACTGGACAGAAGTGATTTCACTGTCAAGAAAGTATTGGGACCATGGCACTGCCCATCTGATTTCTGAAAGGCAACGAAAGCACGGTTACATTTTCTCAAAGACACCGGCCTGTTTCATCGTTTGTGATGGTGAAACTGTTACGCGTCGGCCCAGTCAGTGACCTTTTATGTCCTCCTCTATATCTTTCCTTCCCCTCTCCCCTTCCCCAGTGCAGGGTGGCGTACCGGGGCCCAGCCCTGGTGAAACCTCCCTGCTTTTCTCCTTGTGTTCTCTCTTTTCGGTAAATGTGACGCTAGTGAAACGGACACGAGCGCATCATGAGTGTGGCATGTAGTCATGTTGTTACATGACACGCATGAGATGATTTTTATGTTAGAGTCTGTCGCTTGTGTTCACCACGCAATCATGTCGTAACATACCAGTTTTGCAACATGCCATGTGGACGAAACCACCACAAGAGCTGCAGGACCATGAAATGTAAATCATGACATTCATGACATACATGTTATGATTTTCATGTTATTACTAGTCTAATATGTTCTTCATACATTCATGTTATGCCGTGGTAGACTAAAAAAGTGATTAACAGCGCAAACGACGGGATGGGATAAAACATTCTACAATGCAGCACCAACCAGCCATACAGGCACCTTGTTAATGTTATGCGATACTAAGTTTGGTACCGATACCTATATCGAAACGGCCGGGAGAGCTAAAAGTTGTAGACGGCTAGATATATAGATAGATAGATAGATAGATAGATAGATAGATAGATAGATAGATAGATAGATAGATAGATAGATAGATAGATAGATAGATAGATAGATAGATAGATAGATAGATAGATAGATAGATAGATAGATAGATAGATAGATAGATAGATAGATAGATAGATAGATAGATAGATAGATAGATAGATAGATAGATAGATAGATAGATAGATACGCTCAAGGTCGCCAAACTTCGCTTAGAAAAGGCTTCGAATTTAAAAAAAAAATACTAGTGCACAATGTCGTGACGCGCACTTGACGTATACCATCTTTGCCACATGCCATCCCTCCCTCCAACGCACTCGTCGTAGTGGACCGACACTAAAGAAAAGTTCCGGGGGTGCATTCATGGTCAGTACAGGCCCTGAATAGGAAGGAAGGAAGGAAGGAAGGAAGGAAGGAAGGAAGGAAGGAAGGAAGGAAGGAAGGAAGGAAGGAAGGAAGGAAGGAAGGAAGGAAGGAAGGAAAAGGAAGGAAGGAAGATGGAAGGAAGGAAGGGATGGAGGAGGAAGGAAAGAAGGAAGGAAGGGACGGAGGTTGGGAGGGAGGAAAGAAGGAAGGAAGGAAGGAACGAAGGAAGGAAGGAAGGAAGGAAGGAAGGAAGGAAGGAAGGAAGGAAGGAAGGAAGGAAGGAAGGAAGGAAGGAAGGAAGGAAGGAAGGAAGGAAAGAAGGAAGGAAGGAAGGTAACTTTATTTTGGTCCTGCGGAACGCGACGCACTCGGCTCAGTCTCACGTAGGGACCGGCAAGCCGAGTCTGCCGGCCACCTCGCGGGCCCGCTGGACAGCCGTGAGCTGATCAGTGAGAGTGGGGCTGCGTAGAAGCATCTCCCACTCCTCGAGTGTGAAGCTTGAGTTCATGTCTTGGTACGTGCTGAATATATGCTCTAATCTGGCTGTCTCACCACATGACGAGCACAGGTCGTTCGGCAAGACGTTGAAGTATATGTCATGGAGAAACGCGTGACTTGAATAGGATTTGTTCTGGAGTAGCTGAATAGTGACGGCTTTGGGTCTGCTGAGTTTGGGTCTGTTGAAAATAATTTAGTCACTTCGTTATACGAGTACGATGCGTCCCTGCGGTAAGGAAGGGCATCGGAGGCGATGCGGCGTTCCGCCAGTCCTTGCACGGCTTCGTTCGCGACCTCGTTTCGGTTCGCCATTCGATTGGTGGATAACTTTTGCAAGTCCCAGTTAGGCTACATTGGTGTTTTCCGTTGAATGCGTTGATTTAGTCACATTACATAACGATGCCATCATATGACCTCATAGCAACAAGTTCCCGAGACCTGTTACACCATGGTGACTTCGCACGATGATGGTATCAACTTAAGACACGTGCGTTCCTTACTACTACCCCATTTGCCTCGTGTTTTTCTGCTCATGGGGCCGTGCAGCGAGACACCTTATAAGGTGTTCTAAAGCCCCTTGAGCTTGGGCTTTAAGGTGTTAGCGTTCAAGGCGCCCTCTAACACTCTTCAGACTCCTCTTTTTTTACTTGCGGATGCTGTTGATTGAACGATCGAAAGAGACAGCGGCAACGGCACCGATAGGAGCCCGCAGTTAGAAGTTGTACAATGTCGCATATTCAAAATACAAAGAAGAAAGAGGACTATGTAGCCTCAACTCAAACTTCTTGGGGTCCCGTGTCTTGACTTAGTTCTCCCAATAAGCAACGCAGCGCACCCGATGGCAGAACTCGGAGCGCCTGCGTAGTGGAAGTTGGCACCCCCTGATTTCCAGGTCTATCCAGCACACCTGTCGCGCCGTGTAAACAAACACGGCGCCGCACTCTTTAGAAAACATAACCGCCGAAATAGTGCACTGGTGTGAGAAATATTCGCCTCGTGAACGTACAATAGGAAGCTGTGTTCATGAGGTGCACATGCGAGGATGGACCCCTTCCGAAGGAGAATCCACGCGAGAATAGGCGTACGCAGGATCCTGCATTAACGGGGTTCAAAGCATCATCGCAGCTCCCCCCCCCCCCCTTTTCCTCGTCCCGATAGGTGAGGTGCGAAATAAATCGAGTCACAATATACTTGATCACGCGCTTGATGGGCATTGTCTAGATTTTTTATGCTTTCATGCTTGCTTATATATGACACGTTTCTTCCATTAAACTTTCAGTTCTTAGACAACGCTTGTGTCGTGCATTTGTTTTTTTTTTTTGTTCTTTTTATGTGCGCTGATCGTGATGACGAGTCACAACAAATGCATAAATCAAAATGACGTGAATACGTCCATCTTGCAATGAATGGTTTCTGTTCGATGGTTTTTCCGAGGGCGAAGTTGGAAAGTCAACATTTCTTGTAATCACGGATACTTTATAGGAAATCCGGAGAGGCTCCACCCATGCGACCTAAGCGTAGCAGCCCATCGCATCCACGACTAAAGATATGTGAAAGCTTTAGTGCAGGGGTCTCAAGCGACTTGCGTACGTGAGCCCTTCGTTCCTTTGCACTTTCCACAGGTGCGGCGTTGAGTACAAAGGAACGCGAGAGGGCGCGCACGCAGGCAGCTGAAATGTGAGCATAGTGGCACACGTGACCGCCACGTAATAAAGGGGATGCTCAGAGCATCCAGCCTTCGTCCATCCATGCGCCCGACGACGTCATCCGAAGACCGCGTCACCAGCCATTTGGCTCATGACGTCAGTCTGGATGGCGAGCCCATTAATGCAAGCTTGCGTGCACCCATCATTCAAGAGGACATGCCACCGACTTCTCCGCATTTTCTCAGTAGCCATTTTCCCAGAAAAAAAGAAGAAAAACCTGCGTGGCCACCACCGTGCACGTTAAACTATGACGGGCAATAACCGACTGAGCGAAGGCATATAGACCACACTTGATCGTAGGGGAAGCTGCAACTGTGTAGCAAAGTTTTATGTTAATATACACTTACGCGTCGCTCAGACAACTCCCAAAGAAGATTATGCGTGAATACATTTTTTTTTTGGGGGGGGGGGGGGGGTTGCCATGTATTTCAAGGACTTCAAAATCCGCAGACACTGCATCTTTATAACGCCTTCGCGCCTTTTAAAATAAAGCCAGGAACGTTCATTCTATTTTAATTATGATCGGTTCATGGTGTATTTTCTCCATATAAATGACCCAAAAATAAGGTTTCGGGGAAACATGGTGCTACTTCAAAGTGTTTCAGGTTTTAAACACGTGTGTCTTACTCGTAAAAGGACACGCCTACCAACTGAAAACGATGTTTCGAGGAGGCTCATCCGTTGGTATATGTCTGCCCTATCTATCTATCTATCTATCTATCTATCTATCTATCTATCTATCTATCTATCTATCTATCTATCTATCTATCTATCTATCATCAGTCCGTGCATCCGTTCTTCCCTCAGTTCGTGTTTTTTTATGTTTCCTGCATTCGTTCTTCCATCACCAATTCTCCTATGAACACTTGCTCATCGCCGTCAGCTGTGATGCACCGGTGCAGGCACGCTGCGAACCCACCTATACCAAACAACAAACGCGTCTGCCTCTTCTCGCGTCAACTTTATCACTACTTGCACTTTGCGCCGGAAAGACCGACCTCCCTGCTGGAGCGCTGCGCGTGCTAATTGACGAAAGACCGATGATCCCTGGTGAGCGTCTCGATTTTTCTTGGGGCTCGCGCAACACCAGCTTCAATCTTTGGTTCTCGTGGGTGGGCTTTCATGCTCACACTAAGAGGAAAGTAGAGGCACGAAAGAAGGCATAAGCCAACTCTGCAAGTGGTGAGGGAGTTGAGGGCAAAGTCCTGACGTCAAAAGTGGAAGCTAAGTTTTCAAATGAGGAAGAAGGTGGCGCTACAGTGATCAGTCTACGATTTCCTTCACGAGCAGTACGCATCTAAAGGGCGTCTCTAAACGAAATAGGGCGCCACGCCACTCAAGGCGGTGAATGCAAAAGTGCCGACCTACCGAGTCGAATGCTACTGCGCGGTCACGTTAGCGTAACAAATTGGCAGGCCGCCGCTTCAACCACCACTCGTAAATCAGTGGCCGCCATCTTGGCCACTCTGCTTCTTCCCGCTGTCGCGTTGCCTTATCCCTGCAGGTTTCCCTGTCTCGTCCTTATTTTGTCTTTTTTTCGTTTCTTCGAGCAGGTCATCACTCTTCTAGACATTGCGCACTTTGGGACAAAAGCCAGGAGCGCTACCACCTCCGTGGTCTATTTCTTTTCTTTCGAGCCACCGCCGTGAAGGCGAAGCTCTTAGCTAAGCCAAGCCAAGGGTCTAACCCCGTGGAAAAAAAGAGGCCGTCGCAAATCAAGACGATGCCGGCGCGTCGAGCAGCTTGTAGGGTAGCTTGATGGCGCTTTCTCGGGGACGTCGTCTGCTAAAACGGCGTCTGCTCCGCCGCTGATGACACTGTGCTGTAGCACTCGCGTGGTCTCTGTTCTCCCGCCCTTATCTACCGCGTCTGGGG
>NC_051171.1:129908126-130093126 GCF_013339725.1 Rhipicephalus microplus
GTGGGTACTGGACTCGACCAACATACGTGATGAAATGCCGTAAAACGTACGTTTGTTCAAAACCGTTAACTTCTCAAAAACAATGTTGATCAATCTTACTTGTTTTGAGGAGTAAGTCATATGGTTCCAAACCTAACGAACAGAGTGACGGTGGCCTACGTCATCACAAAGTGAGAAAATGATCATCGTCTTCTTGCGTCACACATCGCCAAAAGTTTATGACGTCACTGTTGCTTTATGACGACGCTGTCGTGATAACGCGATGTCGCATGGTTACGCCATCAAAGGTCTATCCCGAGGGCACTGCAAACTCTCGTGAGCTGTGGAGGGCTTGTGCAAGAAATTGAAGTGCAAAGTATTTTAAGTTTGCACTTCATTCTCAGTAAAAGACAGGGTCGACAAGAAGGTAGTCAGGACGCCACTGACGTCAATTAAGAATCATAAAAGTGCAGAACTGGGGAAAAGAAAGGAGGCACACGAACCTATATGCGCGTGCCCGGGCACGTTTTGTGCAGAAACCTTTCGAGGAGGGGGGGAGGGGGAACTATTGCAATCGACAAAAAAGAAGGAGAAGGTGGCTTTTACGCATTCTAGTGATCTCAGGCTAATACGCAATGGACTCAGTGAGTTTTAGAGGCGAAGCTCCTAATAGCGGCACCTGTTCATCCCTCGTAGCCGTTGTAGTGTGTAACAAGTATAACATTTTTGACCTCCAAGGTGGTGCCGGGGAGAGATTTCTTCTGTGCGTTGTTAAACAATAAAAAAATAATGCTCAATGTACATTTCAATGGCTGCTAATGGGGAATGAGAGACAGGAGCATTCGGCTTTTAGTTAACGCGCACGCTGTGATCCCCATTAGCAGCCATCGGCATGTACATTGAGCACTATCTCACAAGAAAGGGTTGCTATATGTATACGTTATACTCGCTGGGTGTAACCTCCTTAGCTTTAGAAAGGTTTAGCGAGCGTTGAGCCACAGCGCCCCATGAATACAATAAACTAGTATACACCATGAATCAACTAGAGGTGGTTAAAGGTGGGAAGTAGATAAAAGGCCAAATTCTCCTGTCTCTCATTTCCCCTTAGCAGCCATTGGCATGTACATTGAGCACTATCTGACAAGAAAGGGTTTGCTACGTTATACTCGCTGGGCGTAACCTCCTTGGCTTTAGAAAGGTTTAGCGAGCGTTGGGCCGCAGTGCCATGAATACATTGAACTAGTATATACCATGAACTCGAGGTGGTTAAAGGTGGGAAGTATACCCGAAGCGCAAGCCGTAAGAAAGTGTGCGTGTGCCACCTCTCGTTTAGTCCTTGGAATGTCCGCTGGATGGCGGTGCTTGTATATGGGGAATATATGTTGAAAAGATGCGAGATGGTGGTACTTGGTGTGCTGAATAGATGGACGAACGGACACACAGACAGATGCATGGATGGACGCATGAACGGACTCAGGGGCGGATGGATGCATGGACGTACGCACGAATGGGCGCACGAACAGGCGCACGGACGGGCGGATGGACGCATGGAAGGTCATACAGACGGATGCATAGACGGACGGAAGCAAGAACGAATGGACGGACGAATGCTTCGCCCCACTCTCCCTCATTCACTCCGTGGATATGCTGCCAATTTTTTTTTTTTTTTAATGTCTTCGAGGAAGTCGTATGATTCCGTGAGGCAATACAGCTGTATGTGATGCCGACTCTTGCATTGGTATTCTTCCTGGTGCCGAAAATCAATGTGTTTTCTTGGCTTTAAATTGAGAAATACACTCAGTGATGGCTGATGAAAGCATTTACAACGGATTGCCTTACATGTCGTTTTCTGACCAGTATCGACACGTTGCATATATATGGCATTAAAAGTATTTCTTTCAGGTCTAACCACCGTAAACAATGCCCGTGTGTTGCCGTCGTGTACAGCAGATTTAGCGCGGCTGCATGTGAACAAACCGAGACATCTACAAAGAACAAAAACTTATCAAGGGTATGTTTATTGATCAGAACATGTGGAATAAAAGGTCATAATGCCGTGAGAAAGCCGATGTTGAACTACCGATCAATCAAAGCATATGACAGAAGAAAACTTTATAAAGAACAAAATGAAACGCTGTTAACCAGGACTAAACAGTAGGTCATGATTCATGATCCTAAACATACTGTTCCTCCCTTTAACAACATTTACTGTATATTTGGAACTTCTCTACCTTTTGGTGTTCAAAGGGACGGCTCTCAGCTCTCCCATAGTAGAGTATCGAGTACTCTAAATCGTTTACCATTTTTTCTAAACACACAGCTCCTAATAGTTCTTTGTGTATCAGAGGCCCACGGGACGGCCTAGTGCTCTCCCATTGTAGAGTACCAAGTACTCTAAATCGTTCACAAAATTTTTTTCTAAAGACAGCTATTTGATCATCCACATAGGTGGTGACGCCCAAGGGACGGATTCAGCTCTCCCATAGTTGAGGACCGAGTACTCTAAATCGTTAAGCCTAATTTCCACACACGCAGTAGCTGGGAACTTTTGTTTGTGGCGTATTATGTGCGAGGCTGTTGCGGCAGGTCATCGTCGTCGTGCTGTCTTTTCGATTGTGGAATGCTTATACTCTGAACATCTATCGTTTCAGCCGGGGGAAAGTTAGTTCTTCCTTGGGGAGGAAAAATTTCTATGACCATGGTCGTGCGGCTTTCTGTCCGTAGTTGACAGACGTGTTCGATTAGCCTTCCACCTATAGCCTGGTTCATATATAGCCAGGTCACCTGTCAGTGTCTGATTAGAGCATGTAATCTGTATGTGCCTACTATATTTATGTGTTTGTGTGTGCCCCATATGGGTGTGAGTTCTTGTACATATGCAATTCATTCTAACGCTGTAAAATATGTATATTGTACGAATCTTGACACCTGTTGTGTATACTTGCTAACATCTTCACCAAGTCTTGTAGATTAACATATATCGCCATGAACATTGTCCATATTGTGATTAGTGTATATACACACTAAAAGAAAATGACCTGAAATAACCTCAAATACTGGGTAAACCACTTGTCCTCAAGCGCACTACCCTTCCTAGGTTTTCTTTTTTTTTTACCACCTACTATCGAAGTAGAAATTTACTCTCGTGCTAACTGAGTTTTCGAACGTAGGAATGGTAGTAATTATTTACCCCGATGAGGTTTCGAGCGAGTATAGAGAGAGTACATTTTTATTACCTTCACAAGGTTTTTTAGGTGAGTTTTGGTAGTTATTCCCGGTGGTAAAAAAAATAAAAGTTGATGGTTGCATTCATCTAGAGTCAACAAATTTATCAAATATTCAATTACGGTAGAAATTATGACACTTAGATGCACATGCAGACAAACATGCACACACATCAAATGCATAATAAAACACCACTCAAATAGACTGCACGCATTACTCGACCGTTCCTTGACAATCCGGTATATATAGGCACGACTTTTTGACCGGCCGTGTGGTACCGATAGGAGAGCTCGTTTTTTGTATAGATTAACAACAACGGTTAAAGGAACAAGCGTAAACTTGAGGTGAGCTGCAGGCCGCTAAATGTCACACTGACCTTTTAATATAAATCTACCCGATCTCCCCTTTTTGATTATCCAATAATTACTTGGCACACCGGGCTCTTGGCCCCACACCTGTTAGCACTGCTGATGCGCAAGTCCATAAAATATACCTAAGTACACACAAACCATGGCAGCTCAATGATTTTCATTAAGCGACGGTGCACAAACACAGTAGCAGCACGTATTCGTGGCAACGTGCGTAGAAGAGCGGTGCACGCCTGCATACTAGCTGCTTACCGTCGGCGTGCTAGGCCTTTTCGAGGAGCACGGCTATGCGATGAAACACAGCTGGCGATCACAGAATACACATCCTGTGCGAATTTCGCCGTAATTTCAGACACAAATGAACACGTGCCCGCTATCTGCGGAGTCTTACGGGGACGGGGCGATGTATGTACTTCCAACGAAAGAGACGGCCCGTCTCGGTTTTCTTCGTGCTCACCGGCAGCCGCTTGTTGGTTCCGTCTGGCTCGTATCGGTGCTCGCCTTCGTGCTACATGTTTGAGAACAGTTGGCGCATGGGGCGGACAATACGGGCTGCACTTTACTCCAACAGACATCGTCCTCTGTGGAATCAAGTATATGCGATGCTTCTTTCACCTGCCCCGGCGACACACTCCCACTGGTCACTGGCGGCCGCGGCTCGGTGCTGACGACATAATGAAGCGTTTTGCTTATCGCTTCTCCAGCAAGCAACCACGGATGACGACACCAGATTGATTTTGTTACCACTGGTAGATCTTCGCGATTCGGCATGGAAGCGAAGTATCCGCAACGTGCAGGTTCGGAGGCGCTCGGAAGCGCACGGTCGCTCGATGACGTAGAAAACACGTGACATCCATCAGCTCAACCAGACACACAGATCCCGAGCTTCTTGCACCGTCTGTCTCCTAACAACTTGCGAAAATATGCAGGACAACTTTCCACAGAAGTTTTTCTTTTCTTTTTTTTTTGAGAGCCCCCCCCCCCTTTTTTTTTTTCGTTCACAGAATGCTGTTCTCGCTCGTTGTGCTTATGCTGCCCCCATTTTCAGTGAAAGTGCGTTGACTCGAGGTTATTCATTAGACACGACGATGCAAAAAAAAAAAAAACAGCCGTGGTCCTCGCGTACTTTCAGGATTCACTGAGAGCGTCACCATATAGGGGGGTATGGGGCAAAAGCCGCCGAAGCAGCTGCACCTTGCAGTCACGTGGTAATAAACTCTGAAACGCAGGTTAAAAATCACGTGATAGAAAACTCCCTGCGAGGTAAAACTGGATTTTGACATCCTTTTACTACGTGCCTCAGAGGTGGTGGTAAAACTATGTCATGTACCATCTTTTACTCCAGCACAAGGTAGTAATTTTAAACGCGAGAGAGTTTTCAGAGGTCATGAGCCACAAAAAGCCTCTAACTCAAATAGTTTTTGCTTACAGTGTATGTAGTGTATGTAGTCATTATTAACTTGGGTTAGGGACACCCTACAGTCTTGGACACTTTTGTTTAAAGGTGTCATGAATGTTGTTCTTTGTTATTTGTTTGTTATTGTGCTTGTTGTATAGACGCTCGTTCCACGGGTTTGTTGCATCCCACGATAAAATAAACTTTTTCTAAACATGGCTTCTCTTCCACGGCGCTCGAACTACGAGTGCCATGGCAGGGACAGATTCTTGCTCTCCCATAGTAGAGTACATCGTACTCTAAATTGTCGAACATATGTTCTAAACACTCATGTAAGTTTTCGGTCATGGTATAGGGACAGCTTACCTTCAATCGTAGAACATCTTTTGGGGGCGAAGCTTATGCTGTGGGTCGTGCGTCCACGATGTATGTATAAGTAGCCGCTTCCACGGCTGAACTAGGGGAGTGGCACGCACACACGTTAATCATAAACAAAGAGATAGTTGCTTCTGATGAAATATCTTACAGAGACGTGTATTGGTGAATTATTTACCAATCAAATCTGTCTTGAATTTGATGCTTACTGAAAAAACTAGAATACAAAGGACGCACTATGCGCACTATGTGGCCAGAAAGGATTGCCACGTTAAACTCACTGGACGAAACCTACTTGGTTTTAGCAAGGTTTAGCAAGGGTTGGGCCACAGTGCCATGAACTATAGGGCGGTGAATGGTGGGAAGTAGACACGAAGCACATGCCGTAAGAAAGTGCGTGAGTGCCATCCCACGTTTAGTCCTTGGTAATGTCCGCTGGATGGCGGTGCTTCTATAGGCTCAATATATGATGAATGGATGCGAGATGGTGGTGCTGGGAGTGTTCATTAGATGGACGGACGGACATACAAATACACGCACGGACAGACGCAGGGACGAACGCACGGACAGGCGCACGGACGGTCGCAGAGACGAACGCGCAGACGAAAGAACGGGAGCAAGAACGAACGGACGCTTCGCCCCACTCATCATCATGCACTTTATTTATTTTATTTATTATTTTATTTCCAGGTACTGTTGGCCGATTGGGCCGTTACAGGAGTGGGGTAGAAAACTGACATAACAACCGTCATGCCATGCGTAAAAAAGAAATGCATAGCCGATACAAAAGGAATACATCACTATACTACGTTCTACGACTTACATGCTACATCACATACATCACAAAATACACTTCCCAATATTACATCCTACAATGTACATGAGACAAGTTACAGCAAATAGATTCATAGTCAAAAGATGACAGGCACACACACCAAAAACAGCAATCACCGTTTACGAAGATTCACTTAGAAAATATTTCGTAACATTGTTTTCAAAATGTTCTGCAGTTTGAGAATCACGTATAGCATCGGGTAATACATTTTAGTCTTTTATTGTTCTAGGGAAAAAAGAGTATGCATGTGTGTTCACACGACATTGAGGAACTAGATATTTTCTGAGGTGGTTACTTCGTATAGGCTCCGCACTTGACGGGGAATTAGGTACTGCTCTGCATCAAAGTTAAATGTATTTTGGGAAAGCAGAAACAAGAATTTAAGTCTGGCTATGCGACGGCGGTCCTCGAGGGGCTGTAAGTTTATTTCTTGCAGCATCTGTGTTACAGAATCTTTACGAGAATATTTTGAAAGAATAAATCTAGCCGCCCTTCTTTGTACCCGCTCGATGTTTTTAATTAATCCTTTTTGATAAGGGTCCCATATGATGCTTGCGTATTCCAGTGTAGGCCTTACTATTGTTAAGTACGCTGTTAACTTTAGGGGGCTGGAGACAGTTTTAATTTGCGAAGTAAGAACCATAACTTCTTTCCAGCAGTAGAGCAAATATTACTGATATGTTGGGTCCAGTTCAGGTCTTCAGATATTGTTACTCCTAAGTATTTACATCTGTTAACGGTAGCTAACGCAGTGGAACTTAGTTGATACTCGAAATTTTTGACGTGCTTTACTTTGTTTGTAACTCGCAAAACAACCGTTTTTTTTATTTATTTGCATTTTCCATGTTTCGCACCATTTCTCGATAGATGCCAAGGCATCGCTGAGTATTTTTTGATCATTATGGTTGCATATTTCTCGATAAAGTAAACAATCATCGGCGAACAGTCTAACAGTAATATTTTTATTAATGTCGGAACAAATATCGTTAATATAAACGAGAAATAACACCGGTCCGAGTACGGACCCTTGAGGGACTCCAGATGTTACGTATAAACGATCAGACTTGTAGCCGTTTATGTCCACATACTGCGTCCTACATGTCAGATATGACCTGACCCATTCTACTACATTGTTATTTATGCCAATCTGCTTCAATTTCTTAATTAATTCGTTATGAGGAACCCTATCGAAGGCTTTTGCGAAATCAAGGCATATTGCATCAACCTGTTTTTCGTTATCTATTGCTTTTGAAAAGTCTTGGATGGTCTCAAGAAGCTGCGTTACGGTTGATAGCTTTTTTCGGAAGCCGTGTTGGTTAGGATGTAGTAGTTTTGTATTTTCTAGGTACTGATATATAGCTTTGGATATAACATGTTCGAGGAGTTTGCAGGATAGGAGTTTCGAGGAGTTTGCAGGACTTCATGGATATGCTGTGATACTTTTTTTTAACAGCAACTCGTGTTCTGACATCTTTCAGGGCACGGCCCGAAATATACGGTTCTTCAGTTTCATGGGAACTAAATAAAGTATGTTTACTGGCCTCCACGCGTGCTCTGATGTCATCGCTCACATCGGCGTTGGAAGGGGGGGGGGGGGGCTGCAAAAGAAAACTTACCCCACACCCAAGCTACACTAGCGTATCCACGATGCAACACGAGTTAGCACCATAGACTGAATTTGCACCCCTCCCCCCTCTATTGATACAAAATCCTGCCTATACGCCCATGGTCGCTCACAAAGTGAACGCGGGACACATCACGCAATTCTTCCACTTAAGAAAGCTACGTGGTTGCGTGGCTGGTTATGCGTCGAGCTTCCAAATATACTGGCAGCATTGGTATTGCATCAGTGGGGTGGAGGTAGCCTGATGCTTCACTTGGCTATTGCCTCACTTGAGCACGTTTTACGTATAGCATATAGGTGTTTTACCCGATCGATCAGTGTACACCTCAGGAACATGATCGATAGGCGGTGTATGATTTTTCTTGTCACTCAGCGACTGTAAGAAGAATCACAGTAAGGGTAGTAAGAGTTGTGCAGCCCTCATAAAAAGGGAGAATGCACTAGAAGCGAACACAGCGTGGCCTGACGCTCACTTCATATTTCTTTAAAAAAAAGGCAGATCCTATGTACTTTGGGAATTGATAGTATGTGAAGCATGCGGGGGGAATGTGACTGCGTTTAATTTTTTTCATAAAGTGAGACGTTATGAAGCGACGCTAAAGATACGTACAAGATCGAACAATACACGCACGCACATATATTAAACAGTGACGAGTTTACTGTTACGTAACGATGCCAGCAGGAACGGGGATATTAGCAACGCCAGAAGCGGTAAGCCGATATGCAGCGCTTGTGACAGCGACGATAGCAGCCCTGGACAGTGCCAGATAAATGAGCTTTAGTGGATGGCACAAATGTCGTGAGGCCGACGTTACGGCTGTATACATGATAGGAGTGCGTATATACTGTTTATAAAATTAGATAGCCAGCTCTGCAACCACAATTGGCGTTTCACGAACGTGTAACGGCCAACTTGAAAAGCAGCTCGGAGACCTAGCGTTGCTCTATGGTATAGCCAAACAGAATGCTGGGGTTCGATTCTTAGCTGCTGGGACCATCATATTTATTCTATGCGTTCGTTGGGTCAACGCTGCCGATGCCAGATTTTGAGGGCGAAGCTCCTTAGGGCTGACCTATATAGTTGGCGTACATCATGCTCCACAATAAACTATACAACAACTGCACAACACATGATCACCCGCGCCATCCGTCCGTCCGTCCGTCCGTCCGTCTGTCTGTCTGTCTGTCTGTCTGTCTGTCTGTCTGTCTGTCTGTTGATGCATGTGTTCGTGTATTTGCGCGTCCATCCATCCATCTGTCCCTCCACCAATCTTTCCTTCCGTCCGTGCATGCGTCCGTCCAGCTGTCCGTCCTTTATACTAGTCGGCGACTTCAGCGTAGACGTTATGGACCTTAGGGCGGCTCCGCCCATTCGTCGTTAATCACTTCGTGGAGACGTGTTGAATTTTCTGAACGCTCTCTAATTAAAATTACCAATGTCTGTTCGGGCCGTTCATTCGTTTATATAAGCTGTCAATCACCTTCAGTGCATGACGAAACAAGCGTCAAAAAGTACGAACACTTGACGAACGCTTCTGAGTGTTCGTACTTTTTGGCGCTTGTTTCATCATGAACTTATGCAAGCATGCCCAACTGGCAGTCACCTTCAGTGCATTGCACTTAACTACAGTTAATCATAACCGGACGGGACGGCTGTATCGTAGGAGTACATATGTATATGTTTATAAAATTGGATAGCCATCACTGCATTTCCAGTTGGTGCTTCACGAACGTCGCGGTCTATTTGAAAAGCAGTTGCGCTATACCTCACGGGGCTGTGTGGTAGAATACTTACTTGCTGTCACACAGAATTCGGGGGCTTGATTCCAGCTGGAACTCTGACATTCTTTCTTTACATTGGTCTAGTCAACGCAGCCCATGTCAGCTTTATCCTAACGATCACGCGTTCAAGTTACCCACGTGTGTTTTGACCGTTCCTGGGTAAACACGAAGTGTCAATCACCTGTGGCACATACCCGCCAGCGGGCATTCGCACAGTCTGGCGGGAAGTGTTTGATGACGCATTCGACGAGATTATGGCATTATCATGTCATGAACAGCGAGTCGTATTCGTCAAATCAGGTTACCCTCCCGTACTAATTTTGGTTTACCCCACGTTATGGGGGTGATCACGAGATTACCGGACGTTGTCGGCTGGATAGATAGTGTGTGTTTGCCAGCAAACGCATCATGCAATTGAAAAGAAAAAAAAAACTTTCCCTTATCTTGTATACAGGTCATTTCTGGAGGATGTTCGGTGTCATGATTTCAACATTCCGATCTACAAAATGGCTCAAATCTGGACACCGATGTGAAACACAACTTTTGTTTCATGGTTAATGTTTAAAAACTAGAGGAACACATACGATGCCTCACTGAGACAGTGCCTCAAACCAGTCAGTTCTGTGTAGCTCACGAACATACTCAATAAGAATTTTTTTTATGTGGGGCGAAGACAGTGATTTGTGGGCCAAAGGCTGCGACCGAGAACCTCGCAGTCCGCGTGTTGGATTCCCCTGCTTTATAACATATCATCTTTCATTTGAATATATTTCTGATGACAAACCGTAAGATATAATCACTCGAAATGGAATATATATAAGTTTCGCGGCAAAGAGCTGCGATACGCAGATGATTACAGGACGTCTGTTCTTTCCTTGAGACTGTTATGCGTCGCTACAACTCAAACGTGTTTAACTGAAGCGTAGTTTCGAGATTAAAAAAACAAAAACAAAAACTAAGCCATGCACAGTGCTATGTGTTCGGGGCTTCGGATAGTTTTACGACTTGCTCTTCGAGGCCTGTCCGGATCTCAGTTCGCTCGCCGTATCTACAACGTGCGTCAACCTAAGAACAAGGCGCGCGTGCATGTTGACTCAGTATCGAACGAAACAAATAAACGAATGAATTATAACGAAATAAGAAATCGGCCAGTCGATTAGCCAATCACCGAGTCGAGGCCCAATCGAATGGCTTGTTTACGTACAGCTTCTCTGCAATGCGTGGCCGTCTCTGCATGTGTGCACCGTTTCGTTTCCTGAAATGCAGATGAGTGCGTCTAACACGATTTCAACGTCCCGTCCGAGAGGTAAGTGCTGATTGCGAAGCGTCATATATAAGCACGCGCCAGATAAAAATGCGCCCCCATCACTAAAGTATGGAAACCCGCTCCTGTGTCACTAGTTTCCTTCATGGTTTGGGCTTGTCGTTTTCCTCTAAATGGAGGCAGCGAGGGAGGTATAGGTTGTGGATGTAGTCTAGAGATAAGTAGATGCGATTGAGATCGCCTCTGACTTGGTTTAATGAACCGAGCGCCCCGCCTTCATTTGCAAACAGCGTGGGCTCCCGCCGCATGCATTTAGTTGGAGAACAGCTATTTGGCATAATACTATGCAGAAAGGCCGCGCACTGTTGTCTCTCTCTCTCTCTCTCTGTATATATATATATATATATATATATATATATATATATATATGATTGGCATTGATGCATTGGCCGCGACTTTCATCACGAGGAACACGCATACACACGCCCTTTTGCTCATTTGAGGTGATGAAACGAATTGGCTGCATGCAAGCACACACGTATACGTGTATGCGCAAACCGACGAGTGATGGTATAGTAGAATGTGTATGAAGACTATATCTGCTATACGTGCCGTGTAAAATGGAAATCCGAATGTCACGTTGTGTGTGTACGAATAATTAAGTGGAAACGGGGTTTATTGGCGTAAGTGGTATACTTGCACAGCAGGTCTATTGATATTGATTGCTGGGTAATTTAACCTGTAACTCCGCAACAGGAAACTGCGGGCTATTCCAGAAATTACTGAAACAAGTGCCCAGCACCTCCACCACTCTGAAACGGGGTTTATTGGTGTAAGTAGTACTTACACAGCAGGTCTATCGACACGGAAAGCGGGCGACAGCAACCGACAGAGGAATCACAGTGCTCGGGGCAACAGCTCGCGCTCGGCTTCTCTCGCTAAAGTCGTGACCCACTGCGGCACATAACCTCCTTCCTCCCTACAAAGTTGTTATTTTACAAATGCCACAGGACGTATGCATGCTTACGACAGGAATTGCGCATGCGGGTCTTATTCATCTGCAGCCAACAACTACTCACACGTTTCTACGGCTAAAGCTATTATACGAGATCACAACAACCTATTTCTGTGGTGTATAACTGTCTGCCGCCGGTGTTCGTAACTGATATAGCGCTCAGTAATAAAAATTAAAGATATACGGTTACGAGTGTGATTTGAACTCGGGACCTTTACGCATGACGCTCTAGTGTCCTTCCGTATAGCAACGCCAGCGCTTGAAACTACTTCGCAAAAATACGTTATAGAGGAGTCATGTGCGACAATGAATCGAGCTAAGAGATGTAATGTAGCGCAGTAGAAGGGTCAAATAGCAGCCAGGCGGCACGCGAAGGGAATTGTGCAACGAATGTGTGGTTTATTGCTTGCCAACCACTCTGCGATAATTTTTGATAGTTTTTTTTTTTTGCTTGCGCGGACACAATACTCTCCACCACACAGAATATTAAGCAGACCTCAGGCTCTGACACCGAGGCTACTTCAGGTCGGGGCGTGATTCCCCGCGCTATTACACAAGATGTATCCAGAAATACAGCCGACAAGTACATTTCCCTTGTGCGCCGATATAGCTAACTTGGAACACGTGTTCTGTCGGCGCCCCACGTTACGCTGTGGTGAATGCATCAGCCGCCGTTCAAATGGAAGGCTGCTGTTAACTGCTCTGGACTCGAGAAAGAGTTATGAGTAGTCCAACGGGCCCGCAGCGCAGCATGGAGGCTTGGTCTTTCGGTTCCGATGTGGCAGCGGCTCGCAACGTCCTAAAGCACGTTCCGAAGGACACAATAACGTTTACACATCCATCCATCATTCACTGCATCCGCGAAGTGCACAATGTTGATGGCGTGGTGCTTGGTTAACTTTACTTGAAATAGAGTTTACCACGGGCTTCAAAAAGGCCGATCATTTATCTTTGTCAGAGTGGGAATTTGTCTACTTCACGTAGCCATGATTTAGGGCGCAGTGGTTAACTTGCAGCTGTACTTGTATTAGCAGCCCCGAGAGAAAACTGTTCCTTATATATATCGCTGTGATTTCGTTTCATGTGCCACACAGGCCCGGCGTTTATTGTTTTTAACGCGCGATAGCATTAAAGAGCTTGCTTCGCGGAAATTCCAGCATCGGCGTTGTTGGTTGTGACCGAAAAGTCATCATCTTAAATGCGTTACTGAAAAATCGAGAACGATGCAAATAAAATTAAAAAAAGAAAGCCTGTGTCAGAGTGAGCGTTCAAACCCGGGCTGTTTCCGTGGCAAGCGGATGTTATACCACACAGTTATGCATCTCCTTGTGAATACAATAAAAATAACTTTCTTTGGTTGGAAATGAAGTGAAAGTAACTTTCGTGCTTTACAAAAACATGCGTCTTGTATACATGCTTCACAATACAACATGAAATATCGCAGTAATAATGCGTGGTACAAGCGTGTACATTGCCATCGGGCGTCAGAACATACTGCACCGTCTACGATAAGGTTTCGCGTATGCACACCTGACTTCCTATGCCGCATAAAAAGAACATCTTCGCACTGCGACCACTGTGATCATGTCGATGTGTCAGGGGAGCATATCCTTATAAAATGTCCGAAATATGATGAACAATGCACTGAACTCATGTCATCGATTGAACCAACTCGACAGACGACCATTTACGATTTGAAAAGTACTTGTACCGGGTCCACATTCCGATGTTCAAAGGCGCGCACTGAGCGCCCTTCGTGAATTTTTGAATGGACACAAACTTAACTGTCTTTTGTTGATATTGTTACGGTTGAATTAAAGGATATGTGGACTTATTTACAGGGTGAGGATGAAGTTCGGCAGTCGCGGTAAAGATGGAGTCCTCAGGCCGCACCAGACAACGTCGTCTTCCTGTTCTACCTACCCGGCACATACTACAGCCCGGCTCATACCGTAGCAATCCCCGGTTCGCAGACGAAGCCCGCTGGGAGTGTTTGTCACTGGAGGGATAAAATTTCTTGAGGCGAGCCACGTGCACCAACTGCGTTTGATTTGACCGACGAGAAGGTGTCGTCAAGCGTGCCACTACGTACGTCAAGTCAGTCAAGCGATCTACAATGACGTAGGGGCCTGTGTACTGCGGTAAAAACTTCTGACATAAACCAGGTTTTCGTTGGGGGGTCCACAACCACACGAATTCACCTTTGCGGAGTGAAATGGCATCATGGCGTTGATCGTACCGTTGCTTGGAGCGATCTTGTGATGCCAGTGTGCGCAAGCAAGCAATTTGGCGGGCTTCTTCAGCCCGGCAATATGTTTCGGCCATGGACTCATCGGTATGGAGCTTAAATGGGAGGATTGTATCAAGGGAGCTTCGTGGTGATCGAGCGTAGAGCAGGTAGAAGGGCGTGAAGTCCGTGGTCTCATGCTTCGCTGTATTGTATGCGTAAGTAATAAATGGTAAGATCTCATCCCAGTTTTTGTGATTGGATGCGACGTACATAGCGAGCATGTTAGTAAGAGTTCGATTGGTGCGTTCTACAAGACCATTCGTCTGGGGATGGTATGGTGTCGAATATCTGAACTGTGAAGTGCAGAGGCGAAGCAATTCTTCCACAGCGTCCGCGATGAATTGGCGACCATGGTCACTGATGATTACTTGAGGTGGACCATGGCGAAGAACAACGGAGCATAACAAAAAGGCAGCGATGCCATCAGCTGTAGAAGATGGTATCGCAGCGGTTTCGGCGTATCTGGTAAGGTGGTCGACGCACACTATTATACAGCGGTTGTTGTTTGAAGATCGCGGAAACGGGCCCAATAGGTCGATGCCCACTTGCTCGAAAGGCGTAGTAGGCGGTTCTATGGGGTGAAGAAGGCCGTGCGGTGCACTGGTAGGTCGTTTGTGACGCTGGCAGTTCTCGCAGCTCGAGACGTATTGTTTTGTAAAATCTCGCATTCGAGGCCAGTAAAAACGCTGCTGCACTCAATGCAGGGTGCGAATGAACCCAAGGTGTCCTGACGTTGGATCATTGTGCATAGTACGGAGAACGTCGCATTGAAGACTTTGAGGTACAACCAGTAAATAACGTGCTCCGGTTGCTGAGTAATTTGTTTTGCGCAACAGTCCATCACGAATGCGAAAGCGACCACTGCCTTTGAGATTCCGAGCGTCAACGAACAAAGGGTCTAAAGATAAATCATTCAATTGTTCTCGTTTGAAGATATTGGCGTCAGGAAACGTGTGAGAGACCGCAGCAAAACAGATGTCGAGGGTATCTGCACTGTCCTCCGTCGTGGTCATAGGCAAGTGAGAAAGGCAATCAGCGTCCGAATGACGTCGTCCACTTCTGTACGAAATGTTGAAGTCAAATTCTTGAAGGCGTAAATCCCATCGAGCAAGGCGGCCAGAAGGGTCTCGGAGGGTAACAAGCCAACATAATGAATGATGGTCTGTCACAATCGTGAATGGACGACCGTAGAGGTAACATCGAAACTTCTGAATGGCGAATACAGCCGCTAAACATTCTTGCTCTGTCACCGTATAATTCATTTCAGCCTTGCTTAGAGATCAACTCGTATAAGCAACAACATGCTCTGCATTATCATGGCGCTGAACAAGCACACCTCCGATGCCAATTCCACTTGCGTCACTGTGCACTTCTGTAGGAGCAGAAGGATCGAAATGACGAAGAATATAGGCTCAGATGTCAGTAGAAGTTTCAGTTCGGAAAATGCGGCATCACAATCAGGTGTCCACTCGAATGGGCTGTCTTTTCGCAACAAGCTCGTCAGTGGGTGTACTACGTCCGCGAATCGGGGCACAAAGCGGCGAAAGTAGGAACATAGGCCCAAGAAGCTGAGAAGTTCCTTCAGTGTCTGGGGTGGTTTGAATGTGCCGACTGCTTCGATTTTGCGGGGATCTAGCCTGACGCCATCTTTGTCAACTAGGTGACCGAGGACTAAAGCTTGTCGTTCACCAAACCGGCACTTCTTAGTGTTCAAAATAAAGCCAGCCTTTCCGACAAAGTCTAAAACAAGGCTTAAACGGACGTTGTGCTGTTCAAAGGTGCGCCCAAAAATGACGACATCATCCAGGTAGCATAATTACACCTCCCATTTAAGACCACGAAGGACAGAGTCCATAAACCTTTCAAAAGTGGCGGGGGCGTTGCAAAGCCCAAACGGCATCACATTGAATTGGTACAGTCCATCAGGCGTCACGAATGCGGTCTTCTCCTTGTCTGAAGGGTGCATAGGTATCTGCTAATATCCTGATTGTAGGTCTATTGAAGAAAAGTGCGAAGCCGAGTGTAAGCAGTCAATAACATCGTCAATCCTAGGCAGCGGATATACATCTTTTTTGGTCACGGCGTTGAGTCTTCTGTAATCAACGCAGAACCGCCAGGTACCATCTTTCTTCTTAACCAAGATGACCGGTGCTGCCCACGGGCTACACGACTCTTCAATGACACCCTTCTTCAGCATTTCCTCAACCTGGTCGGCAATAACTTTTCGTTCTGATGACGACACTCGGTAAGGCTTTTGTCGGATCGGATGGGCAGTGCTGGTGTCAATCATATGGTGAGCGCGAGAACATGGTAAAGGCAGTGGCTTCTCCTCTTGGGAAAAGTCAAACACAGAAGCATGTCGCCTCAACAGATGGCGTAACGTCTGCTGCTCGTGTGACCGCAAAGTGGCACTAATCATGCCTAGGATCTGCGACTCGTAAGAGCAACTGCGTTTGCCAGAGACTGCACCTTTCTCGCTTTCATCGTTGTTAACGATCGCTACAGAACCTTCAGTGGAATCGTCGAAGACGCCAAACTTCATTCTTCGAGGGAGAACAACCGGCATTGGCGAACAGTTCAGTGCCCACAGAAAGGTCGCTCCTTCATCAACAGATACCAAACAACGAGGGACGAGTATGCCTTTCTTAGCACGTTGAACAATGGCAGGTTCAACGATGGCGTCATAAGATGTGGCAGATTCTAGGGTGAACACCGCAACTGACCTAATTGACCATGGTGACACTGTCAGCTCGTCGGAAACAATCAGAGCGTCCTTCGCGGCCTGTGGCGCCTCATCGACGAGGGCAGGAACAATGTCACCACTGACGGAGAGTTCACCGCTTCCACAATTGACGAAAGCGCCACATCCTCGGAGAAAGTCAAGACCGAGAATCACATCGTGGGTACAACATTGCAGCACAAGAAACTCTGTTGGGAACACCTTTCCTGCCAATAAGACATTGACGGCACAAACTCCGACAGGATGAAGTACTTCCCCACCAACACCACGAAACCTTGTTGATTCGCCCCAAGAAAACATAACTTTGCGGCCAATGCGACTTTTGAAAGAAAGACTCATAACTGATATCGTAGCACCAGTGTCCACCAAAGCACTTGTACAAAAGCCATCTCCCACACGTATCTTGTTCTTCGACATTATAACTGGCGGAGGCATCTGAGGCAACTACTGTTGTGCGACCTCACCTCCATCGGTCGCGCTGGCTAGTTTCCCGGCGGCGGCGGTGATGACAGGCGTCGTCCCGGTGAAGGGGAACGATGCAGTCGGCCAGATGGAGGCGTCAAACTACGGTCAGAAGCGGGAGAACTGCCACGGTGATTTCGCCGCCGTGAGGTACTCCTGGAATAGGCGGGCCAATGACCGTTGTTGTGACCAGTGCCCGCTGGCGGAAACTCTGATGGGGAATGATATCGGGATGTCGGCTCTCTCTGCCGTCGACAAAACGGAGCTATATACCCGGCAATACCGCAACGGTAGCACACAGGGGCTTGGCGGTATGCATTGTACTCCTGGAAGGCATTGCGCTGACGTGGTGGCGGTAGAGGTACATCTTCCTTCGGGTCGTAATAGGTGTTGGCTGGCTGATGGGGGTAACTGAAGCGGTCTTCGTACCTCGGCAGCGGGTAGTTATTGCGCTGTGATCTCGATGGTGAGGGGCCTGTAGTTCCAGTCATCGATGCCTGCTGGGGCAATTGACACGGGAGGGCGATAGGGAGGCGGTGTGGGTGTAGCTTCGTATGGCGTCGGGCGAGCGTGTCGAATGAGCTCTTCTCGAACGATCTGGCGTATTGTCGACGCGAGATCAAGCGGCGTGTATTCGTCAACACTTGCCATGGTAGTTAAAGCCAACTTTGTCTTCCTCTGACATAGAAGGGCTGACAATCTTGCAGAGCTTCAATATTGCCTCGACATAGGTCTTGCACGTCTCTCCTGCGATCTGAGCTCTCTGCAGTAACGTTTGTTCGGCCTGCTTTCTCTTAGCTACGGAGTCTCCGAAGCACGCTCTTATTTCGGAAACGAAGCGATCCCATGACGTGAAGGCATCTTCGTGGTTCTCGTACCACACGAGTGCTGTGTCCGCTAAGAAAAATACTACATTGGTCAGCTGAGTCGCCGCGTCCCACTGGTAGTATTTGATCACCCGTTTGTAGTGTGTGAGCCAGGCGTCCACGTCCTCGCCAGATTTGCCACCGAATGTGCGAGGCAGAATCTGATCCTGACGCAACGAGGGACCAGTCGCACGCGAACCTGGCACCAGCGGTGCTGCTGGGACTGGTAGAAGGTCTGCAGCAGCGGCGATCCGGTTTCCTTCTTCGCCGTGAGACATCTCAGCTGCCAGTGGTAACGGGGGCAGTCCAGCAAGGCGGCGGCTTCGTCGTAGATCAGGCGCTTGAAGCGTCGTGTTGCTTGGTTGGTTACCCCGTACCTCCACCACAAAACTGTTACGGTTGAATTAAAGGATATGTGGATTTATTTACAGGGTGAGGATGAAGTTCGGCAGTCGCGGTAAAGCTGGAGTCCTCCGGCCGCACCAGACAACGTCGTCTTCCTCTTCTACCTACCCGGCACATACTACAGCCCGGCTCATACCGTAGCAATATTATACCTTGCGACTACTTGTATGGCAATAGGATCACGGTATATGAACTGGACTATGCCCATATATTTATGCGAATAGAGCAGTTAGTTGTGTTGGCTTTTATGTCGCTAAAACAGCGACAGTTACGATGCTGAATGATGAAAATAGAGCTAGGAACAAACACAACAATGATATCGCTTGTCTTCTTGCAGTTCTTCATTTGCGTTTTTGTCCTGTGGACACGCTGTTTCACCTTCAGTTCTTAGGGCGCACCAACAAACACTTCGTCAGTTGGTTACTAATGCAATATGTGGTGGTTTCGTTTTACCGCTTGTGATCACGCGAACTGCCCACAAATCCATCGTTGTTCACCGTAATCTGGCGGTTTGTCGTAGGGCTATGAGCTCGTTTTTATATAAAGGAATACAAAGGAGCAAAAGGTGATGCAAGTTGATTAAGCAGTATTGTAGTGTCACATCTAATAAATCAAAGAGTAGTGTTTCTTTGTATTTTGCCACCTTTGACACGGACCGAATGAAACAAGACAGGTCCTATCAACAGCTCCTGTAGTTGGCACGGTGGTAAATGTTCGATTCCCCACTGCACTTGGGCATACGGTCATCTGGAAAATTAATATTTCTGGTACCCAACTGCATTTATTTTTTGTACAGGACTTCGAGATATCGACGCGAGACTTCCAGCACGAGTGGACAATTAGCTCCTCCGTATCGTTAAAATGCGCCAAGGGCTGGCAGTTGGCAGGGCGACCCTTCCTGCTTGCAGCAAAACACTTGACTCTCACAATCGCTCATTCCAATCTCACCTCTCCGCCGGAAAGAAATTCTTCTCGAGAGGCATTGCCGAAGTGGCAGCCTACTCGACGAAGTTGTGTATGAAGAAAAGTGTGTGTGTGTGTGTGTGTGTGTGTGTGTGTGTGTGTGTGTGTGTGCGCGTGTGTGTGTGTGTGTGTGTGTGTGTGTGTGCTAGAAAAAGAGAGAGAGAGAGGAGGTAGGAAGGCAGAGAATGACCGGAAGCAGAATGTGATGCGTCAAAGCGAAAGTCACGGATAAAATTTTGTGAATGAACGCGTCCGGACTTCGGAGAGCCGCTCTTGCCTAGCACGAAAAGAGAGACTCTGGCCCAGTGGTGATCGCTCTTGCGTTGATCGCCGGTATCTTGTGTCGACAGGCATTATCCATTGAGGGAAAGCCGAGAGGCTTCAGCCATGCGTAAGTTCTCGATAAGAGGCGTATACGTCTGTAGCTTTAGAAGTGTGTGTGCGTGCGCGTGTATGTGTGCAAAGTATACAGAAAGGGGGAGAGGGAAAGCAGCAAGGCGCGACGCCTGACCTTGAGGGAAAGAAATATGCGATATGCAAACGATCACACAATGTGTAGTGGTTTACGCAGAAAAACCCTTTCTGCAAGATATACTTTTTTTATTTGAAGCGAGGCTGTTTTAGTCTACCCTTTGCGAGTAACTTTGAAAGGAAACAGAAAGAAATAAGCACGGTGCCGATACTGTTTCTCTTTATGGGGGACACCTCCACGGAACCGCGCAAGGGATGGTCGGTCCTCATCGTTGTATAGTAGCAGTGGTAGTGGGAACTACACAAGTCACATCACAAAAGAGGGGAGTGAGTGAAAAATGAATAAATAAAACGAAATTAATTTGTTTCGCGAGGCGGGGATTCAACCAAGGCTATCATGGTCTGAAGGCCGGTGTCATAACAACTCGGCTATACACACCGACTCTTGCAGAATGAAGTGCTTGCAATGGGCGCATTTCAAACCTAGCGGATGATTTACGACACTACAGCCAGTCGCATACCCTCACCTGCTTACATCTTTGCGGTCCGCTGGTTCTCACTTCAACGAAGAGGCCGACCCCCCCCCCCCCCCCCCTTTTTTTTTTTGAGCAGGAGCGTTTACAATGTGGTATTTATACCTCCTCTGGCTTTACATAATCGCTTCCACGATTAGCTTACTGAAATTTCTTTTCCTGTTCCCAACAAAAACTAAAATACGCCTTGGGCAAGCAAGTAGCGCTCGCGTGACAAATGTCACGTAAATATGAAACAAAACTCAGAAAGTTTTTTTTTTTTTTTGTATACCAGTGTCCTACGGTATTAGTAGACTGACTTCGCTAATGCTGTGCCATGCACCGCACCTGTGGCATATCTGCTCTTGCGAACTGCATTGTTACCAAGACGAGCTGATACAAAATAGGTTACGAACGCGCTTATGAGTATAAAATCAAGACAACTAATGTACCTACCAAACCGATATGTGAAGTGCTTGTGGCACTCGAATGCCGACCCTGAAGTCGCATATTCGAACCCTGGCCGCGGTGGCTGCATTTTCGATGGAGACGAAAATGCTTGAAGCCCCTGGGTGCACGTTTGAACGAACCCGAGGTAGTCGACATTTGCGAATCTCTCCATTAAGGTGTCAATAGTAATCATAGTGTGGCTTTTGGTTGCGTAATTCCAACAATTATTGTTTTTATTACAATTAATAACAATTATTGTTATTAATACAATAATGTACCTATCAGAATAAAACGGCAATGCCTGTGATCTCTCCTTCACTCACTGAAAAACTTTTCTGCGCCAATAGATCCACGGGTGAAAACGTGGTACATTCCGTGGCTTCATTAAGTTCCGGAATTTTATAAGTAGTTTCTTTTAACAACCGAGGTACCGTCCGGTTATTTAGAAGCGTCAATGCAGGAACGAACTATACATCGAAACACTTCTCGCATATAACGTGGAGCGGAATAGGTATCTGGTTCATCTATAGCGGGTTTATAAGCATTCTGTGGTTCCAGAGGCGTCAAATAGGTCACCATAACCGACACAAACTTGGACGCGCTGAGACAAACGCTATCATGGCAGTCGTTGTTTTTTGTGTGTGTGCACATCAATTTACATTGAGACGGAAGAAAGATATGCGAACTTCAATAATTGGCCGGAGAAGTATAGTCGGTCCTGTCTTGATACTCCAGGCGCTGGGTGTTCGCAATTATTGCAGCACTTTTTGTTGGGCTAGTTGGCGCATGTTTAACGGAAGGAATAAGGCGCCAACGAGAGAGATGGATATATATGGTATGAAGAAAGGAATGAAGGTTAACCGGAAAGTAAATGTCTGGTTAGCTACCTTGCACTGGGGAAGGGAGAATGGGAGACAGAAACGTAAGGAAAACTGAATGAGAGAGAGAAAGAGAGTGGGAGAAAGCGAGAACACAAACACACTAGAATGTCACAATCGTTCGACGAGGCGGCTCGATCTCAAAAACTTCGAGAGGGGCCTTCGTCGCTTTTCGGCGTGAAGCTCGAGCTTCACGGCATTGCAAAATCAATTTTTCCGGAAAGCAGCTGGTTGTCGAGGCATGCAAACACTGCTGATAGGAACTGTCTCTGACAGTTGTACTGAGGGCACTCACAGAAAATATGAAAACAAGAAGTGACACGCATAAACGCCTACTAACAGCTCATTTTTATTCGAAGTAAACGGTATCGTACTAGAAGTGAAAGTTGGGCTAATTGGTGGTTCATGCTTGTATATATATGTAAAATCAGAGCAAAAATATAAACACACGGAAGAAAAGGTGACAAGGCGCTGATCTCGCAACTAAAACTTATTTGAAGGAACACATGCGGGTATGCAGTTCCTCCTAAAAAATTTTAGTTGCGAGTTCAGGCTCTCCTCATCGCTTCTTGCCTCTTTATCTGTGTTTTTGTGCTTTTTTTACATCCAAACGGTGTCGTACACTGTAAGCAAAAACTATCCGAGTTTGGGGTTTTTGCGGCTCATGACCTCTGAAAACTCTCTTGGGTTTTAAATTACTACCTCGTGTAGGAGCAAAAGATGGTACATGACATAGTTTTAACACCACCTCTCAGGCAAATAGTAAAAGGATGTCAAAATCCAGTTTTACCACGTAGGGAGTTTTCTATCACGTGATTTTTAACCTGCGTTTCAGAGTTTATTACCACGTGACTGCAAGGTGCAGCTGCTTCGGTGGCTTTTGCCCCATACCCCCATATATAGTGACGCTCTCAGTGTATCCTGAAGGTACGCGAGGACCACGGATGTGTTTTTTTTTTTGCATCGTCGTGTCTCATGAATGTCCTCGAGTAAACGCACTTTCACTGAAAATGGGGGCAGCATACGCACAACGAGTGAGAACAGCATTCTGTGAACGAAAAAAAGAGGGGGGAGGGGGGCTCTAAAAAAAGAAAAACTTCTGTGGAAAGTTGTCTTGCATATTTTCCCAAATTGTTAGCTTTTGCTCTGTGGTGGCCCTGGAGACAGACGGTGCAAGAAGCTCGAGATCTGTGTGTCTGGTTGAGCTGATGGATGTCACGTGTTTCCTACATCATCGAGTGATCGTACGCTTCCGAGCGCCTCCGAACCTGCACGTCGCGGATACCTCGCTTCCATGCCGAATCGCGAAGATCTGCCAGTGGTAACAAAATGAATCTATTGTCATCGTCCGTGCTTGCCTACTGGAGAAGCAATAAGCAAAATGCTTCACTCTGTCGTCGGCACCGAGCCGCGGCCGCCAGTGACCAGTGGGAGTGTGTCGCCGGGGCAGGTGAAAGAAGCATCGCATATATCTTGTTCCACAGTAGGCGATGTCTGCATGAGTAAAGTGCTGCCCGAATTGCCCATCTCATGCACCAACTGTTGTCAAACATGTAGCGCGAAGCCGACACGAGGCAGACGGAACCAACAAGCGGCTGCCGGTGAGCACGAAGAAAACCCGGACGGTGATCTTTCGTTGGAAGTATGCATACACCGCCCCGTCCCCGTAAGATAGCGGTCACGTGTTCATTTGTGTCTGAAATGACGACGAAATTCGCACAGGATATGTGTTCTGTGATCGCCAGCTGTGTTTCATCGGATAGCCGTGCTCCTTGAAAAGGCCTAGTACGCCGTCCGTAAGAAGCTTGTGTGCAGGCGTGCACCGCTCCTCTACGCCCGTTGTGATGAATACGTGCTGCTACTGCGTTTGTGCACCGTCGCTCAATGAAAATCATTGAGCTACCGTGGTTTGTGCGTACTTAGGTATATTTTATGGACTTGTGCATCGGCAGTGCTAACACGCGTGGGGCCATGAGCCCAGTGTGCCAAGTAATTATTGGATACTCAAAAAGGTGAGATCGGGTAGATTTACTATAAAAGGTCGGTGTGACATTGAGCGCCCTGCAGCCCACCTTAAGTTTACGCTTGCACCTTCAACTGTTGTTGTTGCAAAATGCAAAAAAATAGCTCTCCTACTGGTACTACAGGGCTGGTCAAAACGTTGTGCCTATATATGCCGGATTGTCAAAGTGTATAGTTGAGCAACGCGTGCAATCTGTTCGAGTGGTGTATTATTCTGCATTTGTTGTGTGTGTGCGTGTTTGGCTGTATGTGAATCTATGTGTCACCAATTCTGCCGTTCAATAAATTCAATCAGTTCTGCTATTTAATAAATTTGTTGACTCTGGGCGAATGCACCCGTCAATTTTTATTTTTTACCACCGGAAATAACTCCCAGAAATCACCTAAAAACCTTGTGAAGGCAGTAAAAATGTACTCTCTCTATACTCGCTCAAGACCTCACTGGGGTAAATAATTACTACTCTCCCTACGTTCAAAAACTCAGTTAGCACGAGAGTAAATTTTTACCTCGATAGTAGGTGGTAAAAAAAAACCAGGAAAGGTAGTGCGCTAGAGGACAAATGGTTTACCCAGTTTTTGAGGTTATTTCAGGTCATTTTCGTTTAGTGTGTATACTTATGTTGCGAGTAGTCACCACATAAAAATTGACCCCACCCCGCCCATGGCAACATCCCCACTATACCATCACCGCATAAACATGCATGTCTACAAATAGCACAGTCACCAGCGGCGCACGTATACGTGTGTTGCGATCTAGAGCAACGAGTGCTCCATGTTACGTTTTGTGTTGCACAGCTAGCGATGGTCTTCACTAGAGGAGTTTCACTATACAAGGGGTTAAATTTAAAGGTCGTACTCTATATTACCAATGCAGAACAACGTGCTCTACCGTTTACATTTTCGGTATTGGACAGCGCTTCCGCTGTGGTGCTTCCTTATTGCTCATCCTATCAGGCACACACAGTAGTGAATGTCAGAAATAAAAAAAGAGAAAGAATAAACACAAAGAGTCAAAAAGAACGTAATGATACGTTAATGCCCAGCGCACGTTCTTTGCCGATTGTGCTTGTCGAGGTAGGAATTCCTTGAAGTTCACGACGCGCGAATTCATATCTTGGCTCTATGTATGTGTGTCTCGTATAGTGAAAGGGCGGCAGCTAAAAGAAAGCAGAGGGAAACAGCAAGATGGAGGCTCTCTTTCCGGCCATTTCGCCCAACATTACGTACACCTCCGTACGATGTGGCATGCCAGAAAGAAGAGCCGTATCGGCAGACAGAGGTGGATGCGCCGGATATAGACGTGACACTGTGCGTTCGTAATAGTACCCCTTGTATACGGCGATATCTATAATGAATAAAAAAGAAACACGAAATTAAGTAAGATTAAATGAGAACTATACATAAAAAACAAGACAACTAATCATTTCTTTTTTCTGGGCCAGATCGCAGCGCCATCTACATGATAGAAGATACGCGTAATGGGCCCTTCTCAGCGGGGTCGACATCGACATGCACCCGACAAGCAGCCATTAACGGTTGCTGATCACGTTTCTTTATGAGGCTTCGTTTGTGGTTTATTGTAGCACTACCTGTACGCGATCATGATCCACTCGGTTCAGTGCACCAAAAGGAAATCGGGCCAAAAAAAGAGAGAGAGAGAGAGAGGGAGGGAGG
Organism: Rhipicephalus microplus; assembly: GCF_013339725.1. NCBI lineage: Eukaryota > Metazoa > Arthropoda > Arachnida > Ixodida > Ixodidae > Rhipicephalus > Rhipicephalus microplus. The sequence continues at coordinate 129,933,723 of NC_051171.1, forward strand.
GAGGGCGACTTGTTATACTGTGCACGCATTCGACGTTTTAGGATTTTCCGTCAGTTGACGTATTTTCGTCGACCCGAACCTGGTCGCATCATAACTTCAACTGCTATGTTACCAGAGGCAGAGTATATATATATATATATATATATATATATATATATTATATATATATATATATATATATATATATATATATATATATATATATATATATATATATATATATATATATATATATATATATATATATATTTCACACGGGGAAGGGGGGAATAACCAATCTTTATGTATGTTCGTGCTTGTATATATATATATATATATATATATATATATATATATATATATACACTCATGTGACATAGAAAAAGAACTGGAAGGGAGAAGGGTAAAGTTAGTTTTGTTGGTTCTTGTAAAGGTATTCCAACTCTTCGATGTGAGATAGCCTTCAATGAGATTCCAGAGCTAAAATCTGGTGAAGAGAACGCAAAAAGGAAACGTGACTACGCGTTTCTTTTTTTTTTTCACCACCACGAGATCCTTTTCTTTTTCTTGATTCACTTTTACTGGGTGAGAGGGCGGAGGAAAGGCAAACTCTGAATTTATCAGTAAAGGAGAAACATTACGTATATTTCACCTTGGCCCTGCCTTATTTTTCCTCGTCCTCCGCAAAATCTTCCGTTGCCGAACTCGATATGCACGCTCTGTTTCTTTCGCTTATTTGGTTTTATTTCGTTTGGCGTGGCTCCGTGCTTGAGGCCGCAGAAACAGCCGGCGAGCAAGCCAGAAATCAAGCAATCACCGCGACATTCATCATGGCCTTGCGTGGAAGCTTCCTACGGCAATCAGGTGGTCAGCTGCGCACCGCCTCTGGGGCCACTGCTGTGTAAAAGCGATGGAAAGAAGGGGGGGGGGGGGAGGAAATGAAAGAGAACCAACCGCGCGGTTGTTAAAGCAATGGACGGGGAACTTGCAGTGGCTGGCTATAGGAAGAGTGAAGGAGGGGTAGGGTGGGGAGACGGAGGACATGTATGACCACTGCTGTACCTCGGCTTTCCTTTCCATTATTGCGACAAGCAACCGTCCGGCCGGCAGACATGCATGCAACCACAACACGCTAATCAAAAAACAGGGCCGAAATGAGAGAAGCTGAAATGCCAGGCTTGCGAGAGAACGAAAGACAAAAGTAAAGAAAAACAGAAGTGGCAATAGGAGAGACGGAACAGTGGATCGTGTCGGCTCCGCGCGCGGCCTCATATACAGGCTTCGCCCATCTGACGAACGAGGAACCTCCCTTTCCATTATAGGCACCCGGTGGAAGGGCAAATTGCATGCAGGCTCTATGCACGAAGCCAGAGATATATAGCGGTGCGCTTGCCTGCGGCTGCTCCCACAAGGGGAAGCGGCAGCTTGCGCGCTAAGGAACCAAAACAGAGACAAAAACAAACAAATGACACAATAGCGAATAAACAGAAAAGAAGCGCAATAACTACGAAGGCGTACACGAAGAGGTGGACTGGGAAACGTGAAAGTTGGTGAAGAAGTGGGGAGCGGGGTTGTTGTACCGGACTGCAGGCAGATGAACTGAGCGGAGAAGGAAATGGGGGTTAGGCATAAGTTTGGCGAAGGTGTGTCGCTATGGCAGCCATGCTGCTGTTTTCTTTCTCGTCATCGCGCACACTGCGGTATGCTTTGTTGTTGCTGGCTATACGCGTCGAGCTTTTTATGTTTGTTTGTTGGTTGGTTGCTGGCGAACGCAAGGGCGTCGTCGTTAGAAGACGAAGTGGCGTGGCAGGGCTGTTGGATGAACAGGAAGGGTCGTCGGCAGCGTCCTGACTCCGGCAACAACGAAAGGGTACTCGACCAATTTGGCTCCACCTCCGAGCACTCGAAAGGTTGGGCAGGAGAAGGAGGAGGGCCTGGAAGAAGATGGCAGGCGGGAGAGAAGGGGGCTCTTTGGAATAGACTAACATACAAGGGGAAGGGGAGGGGGTGCAGTCTGCGTTCTTTCGGCGGTCCCGCTGGCACAGCAGAAGCAGCGCGCAAGAGCGGTTTGCGTGGTAGTAAGAAGCCCGAAGCCGGCGTGCTCCGAAAAAAACGCCTTTCATGAAAGTATCCGGGATGGACCAACGAACGGCGGCTGCCGCGCCGAATGGCGGAACGGACCAATCACGTCGCGCTAAGCGCCATTATATAGAGCAGAAAGAGAGAACGGGAGAGGCAACAGAGTTGACGGTGGTCACGTAACATGCTGCTTGTGTTATACTTTTCCTAAACACTAAAGCAGTGCCACGAGACCACAAACGCCAGGCCTGCGTGGTAGACGCAGCACAGTCACATGGAAAGCCAGAAGAGCGGCCTTTCAGAGCCTTTTCAAAACACTCATTGGGTAACTACTGCAGGCACACTTGCTTGGTACCCACTAGGGCATTAATAATAAACTTTTGGGTAGTAGGCCGGCATTCGTTATGTTATTTTTCGTCATTCTTCTGAAAAGTCTGGTATCCGCTATACACTTGCAAGGAATTTTGTGCCAATTGTCTATGCAGTGGCTTACGACGATGAGGAATTATGCCTGAAGTGGGTATGCGCCAAAGTTAATAGGGGAACAAGAACAAGCTTTTTTAGTGGTTTGGAGCATTGGACGGGCCACTCGTTACGCTATTTGCATTATGTGGCAACTGGTTGTTCTTTCACTGTTGTAAAACGCTTTATAAGTCGTATTACCGCGATTGCTTTCCCGACATCAAGCCTGCCTAAGGTAAGATTGACGACAAGTCAAAAGCACCGGTGTAGCTCAGTGGTAGAATACTGGGCTGGGAACCAGTGAACCGGGAATCGAGCCCCACTGTGTCAATGGTGCAAGGTTGTTGTTTTTTTTTTTTTTCTGAATTCGCGTGATGTGGTTACGAACACCGGTGGCGGCGGCGGTGGCGGACAACAGCGCGTGACCCGAAAAAGGATCTCATATAGCAGCTTTTGCTGTAAAACAGAGTGTAAGAAGAAAAAGGGCCCGGTTGCTCAATTCGGAAATACGGCGTTGATTATGTCTACAGAGGACAAAGTGCCCGTTCACGCCAGTGGTCGCACACTGTTTTGACGTACTATGTCTATTACTTTAGTTATCTACGAAACGTATTTGTTTTGAAGTTATAAGTTCACCAATACGTTTTATGAGCCGTCCGTCTTATCCAAAATGATGGCAGGTCTGTGACGATCCACTGGTCTGTATACACTTACCAGAGGTACCTGTGACGTTGGACCATGTAGCGAAGTCAAAATACAGTTCCGGCAACGGTCGTATTAGCATCCCGTGCCATCGACTGACGTCTATATTCGTTGCTTTAACACTCCATCATTGCAGAGCGATGCTGCTTTCGCAAACTTTTAGCAGCTGATTTTTTTTCTTTTTTTTTCTGTTACATACACTGAAGTTTTTGATAGCGAGCGTTATTTGTATAATTTTATGATTCCCTCATTTCCTCCACTTTTCTCGCGTGCTAATCTGCTGTCCTGGGGGTGAAAAGATGTGCGAGAATAAATTATCCTCATTTGTTAACAATAGTAATATGTGGGGTTTCATGTCCTTAAAACACGATATGATTATGGGGGACGTTGCAGTGGAGGGCTCCGGAAATTTTGACCACGTGGTGTTCTTGAACGTGCATGGACATCACGCAGTACATCAGGTTTATACCGTTTCGCTTCCTTCAAAACGCGACCGGCGCGGCTAATATCAAAGCCGTGGCCTTCGCCGGGTCAGCGGCCGAGCCACTGATACAGCTATGCAGACATTCCACGTTTATTCATAAAATTGGAAGAAAGAAAATAAATGAAACAATGAAGAAGAAAAGGTGATTTGCGTTATTCATTTTCTTGACCCTTTGTGAAAGAAAAATAAGGAAGCGAGGTGGCAGGCCCTTGCAGGGAACGGTTATGCTTGCGTATATGAACAAACACACAAAAACAATGATTAGTATAAAGTTTCGTAGACATCGCAAACAGTAGGAGCAAGGCTGCATTAAAGCGGAGATGGTGCTACAATAGCCGATGGCATGCGCCACAAGCCGTTTAGTGATTCGGAGGCAGCGTCAGCCTACACATATATAGCCGACATTAGCTACCACTTAGCCAACACGAGCCTGTAGCATGAAAATACATTCACTCACGTGCTGTGCGGAATAGCTTCTCGTTTGCTAAGGGCGAAAAACCGTTTACTTGAGAGCTCAGCATCACACGCGCACGCAGGATTCGCTGTTGAGGGGGCAGAGGGGGGGAAGGGGGTAATGTTCAATGAAGTGTCCCCTCACTCTCTCTCTTCTGTTAGTGTGTGGAGCTGACTTTGCCCCCCCCCCCCCCCCCGCCCAGTCACAGTCCCCCCCCCCTTTCCTAGTGTCATTGTGTGTAGCTTATTTTGCGCCCCCCTCCACGTCACTTTTCTTGTTACAGGCAACAACGACGAAATTTAGCAACATGGAATGACAAGTCACTTCGACGAAAAATCATATCAGAAAACTTCTGATCGCCGACAGGCCTTGATTGACGGAGCATTACTTAGTGAGAAATGACGCATATCAATGCGTACGTGACCACACACCTACAAGAGCCGGGTTTCTCTACAATGCCGGGTTTTTTGCGTACTATGCCACCGCCTACATAGAAAATTGTAATACAAAGGCAAAGGTTTGCCCCCCCCCAAATGAGAATGGAACTATCGGCGAGTCACGGAGGCTCAGGAACCCTTTGAAGTGTGGCGCACTTTATGGGGCCGAGCTGTCGTATCTCGTATGTTGTTATCGTATGCTGTTGTCGTCTCTTGGCGTAACGCAGGCCAAAGCCACATATAGCATAGCTACCTGAGTGCACGCTGTAGATGTAGATGTAGATCCTAAACTTGTGGCTCACAACCACCCTGGAGTATCGGCCAAAAATCGGGTAGGTACTGAATAGGAGTCGTCTTGTTGTTGTTGTTGTTGTTGTTGTTTCCCTGTGCAAATGGCTCGTACCCAAAGGAGGGGATTGGCCGATTATAAGGTGAATTTTCCCTATACTTTCAGCATTGCGTCATTCCTACAAAACTTTTGTAACTTAATTTTGATTTGAAATGCCGATATCATGTTTGCAGAAAAAAATCAAGAAAAATAGTAAGACCATAATTTAGCAAGAAAATCGTTTAGTCGCAGTGATGTATCCCTGAACGATGAATAACACATCCCTGTGGCTGAAACCCGGTGTAGAGGCTAAAGAAGATCAGGTTGTGATAATTGCAAGCCCAGTCTTTGAAGAGGTGGTGCTAGTATGGTTTGCCTGAATAAATCGAAACGGCGACAATGTAATAAAAATGACTGATCGTTTCCTCTTGATTACAGTAAATGCACATAGGGGAATTCAATATAGCTGATCTATGCAAGTAAAAAATGAGGGAGGTAACGCGGCAACAAAATTTCGTGATTACAACTTCCATCATCCTTGAATTAGACAGTTCACTGCGCCAGGAAAATAACAAGTGTTTGTACTCTGGAGAAGCCGTCAGTGCAGGCTCTGATAAATTTTGCCTTATTTTAAGTGTGCGAAATCGCGCCACCGTAATGTATACTGTATGAGGGAAAATAGGAATAATTGGTGTCGAAAGCGATGCCTTCGCAAGAGAATCAGCTATTTCGTTTAACAACAAACCTTTGTGCCCTGGTGTCCAGATTAAATGAATACTTCGGAGATGACAGGGAACCAATGATTTAAAAAGTTTCAGTATGGGTGAGCGACCAGATGCGGACAGAGAAGAGCACACTGATAATGAATCAGTTGTGACTGCTACGACTGGAATGGAAATATTTACCTTTCGCAAAGCTAACATTATTGCCATAAATTCAGCCAGAAATACAGGAAGAAAATCCAGTAAGCGAAGTGAAAATGACCAATCAAGTACGGGGCAATATGTTCCAACGCCTGATTTTTCATGTGATTGAGATGCATCCGTTGCTATAATGACATTTGTTGGCAGAGTATACTTAAATGGTCCTGCAATAAACCATTCAAAACGCCTGTAGGTAATAGCTTAGCGTGAGTTGGGAAGATATCATGGTAAACAATTTCTGGAGAATTTTGTTGCTCAGTTAAAGGAATCAGATCACGAACTTGTACATTTAGAGGCTCAAGTAACGATTGAACAAATACTATTTGTGGTTTGTGAAATCTGGGCCAATGCACGGAGAAGAATAGGTCAGCATTGGAAATAAAAATAATTTGTTCAGGGTTAAACGGTGCTTCATATAGTCGTAAAAAGGTCTGCACAGTAAGAATGTTAAAGCCACATAATAGGGTTGGTATTCGTGCTTCTAGGTATAACACTGCATTTGCAGTATACCTTGGAAGTCCTAAGCAGAGCCGTAAAACCTCTCTTTCCAATAGAACGAGCGGCCGAAGTTTGTAGGCTGGCGCACCAGAAAAAAGAACGCAGCCAAACTCTAACACAGGTCGGACATACATTTTTATATATAATCAAAAAGTGCCTTCCTTCTCATACCTGATCTACAATTGCTCAACCTCCGCAATACGCCCATCGCGCGTACTGCTTTTGTCGCGATGTATTCAATGTGAGGGCGCCAATTTAGATGTTCATTATACATAACTCCAAGATATTTCAATGATTGTACTTGTGGGATATCTTGAAGCTTGTAATTAATAGATATGTGCACGGGATCTTTGATAGGAAAAACGAGAATATTGGTATTCAGGTTCAACATCAATCCATCCAGCCAATGTTCTATTTCATTAAGATATGCTTGCAAGATAGTGTAGAGACAGTGGAAGTCATGTGCCATCGCAAAGAAAGCAATGCCATTGGCATAAACATAGGTTTTCACATCTGGATGAACGGGGATGGTACTAAGCAATATGTTGAATAATACCGGGGAAAGTACTGACCCCTGAGGTACACCTCGGGTTTGCTTGTGCTTACAGGAAGAGAAACCGCCTTGATAACAATAGAATTCTCTTCTACTTAAAAATTACGTCACCCATGCTACTACATAAGGTGGTAGTCCATGACTCCATAACTGATTAGTCAAGATAGAATACTCTACACTATCGTGTGCTTTACATATGTATAACGTTACTAAAGCCGCAAACTGCTTTTTGTGACGGGCGATATGAATACGACTTTCCAGATCTACATGTGCATGTCATATAGAATATCCAGATCTAAAACCAATTTGGGAAGAACTCAACAGTTGTTTCTCGTTAATAAACCTAATTACACGACCTTCAAGTACCCTTTCAATAAGTTTTACTACATTAGATGTTAAGGCTATCGGTCGTATGTTGTCTAAATTATAGCCTGCCTCCTGTTTCTTAAGCAATGGTATAATTTTCGCAATCTTCCATTCAGAAGGGATCCATGCTCTTCTAAGGGAATAATTGACGAGACCTAACAGATCATTCGGATATTTCCTGTGTAGTATTTTTAGCATTGTATTTGTTATTCCATCGGGGCCTGGTGCTGCATTTGGCAATCTTTTCATAGCCTGATTTAATTCGGTAGTGGATATTTCTGTGTAGTCATAGAGGGCTGTTGTGTAAGCCGAATTAGGAAGATGCGTTGAGAACCTGTTTTCTAATTGTTCAGCCAATTGATTCAATTATTCCTGTAGTTCTTGTGAGGTGTGAACTACTGAGTCAACGTTTCCTGGTATAGGAGTCTTCTTCCTACCACGAATGAAACTGAATAAAGCACGTTAGTTATTTGATTTAGACAGGTACTCGAAATGTTCTTGGTCATAATGCTCTTTCGCTCGCGATACAGTGCGTTTAAATGTTGCCGCAATGAACTGATAATCCTTCCAATTTTTTGGACTCTCATTACATATAAGTCTTTTCCATGCAGCTTTTCTTCTTCTATTGTCTCGTGTGCATTCAATATTCCACCATCTACTAGGTTGGGCACTTTTGGATGACGACGAAGCAATTACAAATTCTGAAGTGTTCTTGGAGATTTTTAAAGCAGAACAGACATTTCTGCCGAGGTCTTCATTTTGACCACTGGACACTGCCCTAATGTTGGAACGCAAGCAGTCTTTAAATTTTTTTCATTGATCGGCTTCCTTTTGTTATTCGAGTGGCATGGTGATGACATTAAAGGGAGACCTTCAGAGGTCCTGCTTAAAAACCTACAGAATTTTAAAAAGGGAAGCAAGCGAGATATAGAAAGAATGAGAAAGAAAAGAAAATTAGAAGAAAAACTGAAGTAAATAGATATATAAGGAACAAACACACAAAATATTAAAGAAAAACAAAAAGGGGAAAGAAAGAGAAAACTGAAGAGAAAGAAGGTTGCCCCACTGAGGTTTGGCAGGTCTAGTGCGAGCTGCCTTAATTTTTTTCTTTTTTTTTTTTCAAAGTTACTGTTCATATATGGAGCGAGAGCTACGTACAGTCGGGAGACTGATCCGGCTGCTGTACGCACACGAAATATGTTTCGCCTGCCACGCGCGCGTCCCCAATCACGTTCATCGAAGAACAAAAAAAAAAACAAGAAGAAGAGTAACGCCGTCGCCTCAGTGACGCGCAGCGCGGTCTTGCACGTCGATCGGCTTCCCTGCGAAACAGCGAAGGAAGATATGTACATAACCGAAGTATAAGGAGGACTACCATCGCGGTATCGAATCAGCAACGCGCGGTTAGTACGTGAACGAGGAAGAAGAAGAAGAAGACCCTTCGAATCTGATAATTGAGGAGAGCGACGCCAGCGTCTTTCGAAGAACGCAAGCGAAGACGATGCGCGGGCCACGACGCGAATAGGGGATGACAGATTTTCCGCGCAGATGTCTGCTGCTGCAAGCAGCTAGCTCGAGTTGCCGCTGCTGCCGAGGCCAACCAAGCAGCGTTCAGCAGCAGCAGCCTGTAGAAAAAAACAAACAAACAAAAAAGCGGTGTTTTGCTATCTCTCCGCACTGGCATTTTGATTCATGAGAATCGTTTCCGCGTGACATTTCTCCTCTTATGTTGTGTTTTCTTTGTTTGCCTGGCGCTTTCTCTTTTGTATGAGTTTTGATTTTGTATTGGCACAAGTCATCGGCCACTCGCCTTCTGCTGGAGTCAGCGGAGCAGAAATATTTTTCATGTCTTTGCGTCTTATAGATTTGATGCTTCGGTTTCTTGTGCAACTGTCATACGACTGCGTGTTATTTCGTGCAAAGCCTCCCGAGTGCGTGCGTGCGTGCGTGCGTGTGTGTGTGTGTGTGTGTGTGTGTGTGTGTGTGTGTGTGTGTGTGTGTGTGTGTGTGTGTGTGTGTGTGTGTGTGTGTGTGTGTGTGTGTGTGTCAGTTTGTGCGGCGCGCATATGTTGAACGTGCTAACATTGATCGTACAGTTTATGCACGTTTCTCGTTATCTCCTCTCTCTCTTTATCTTAACTGTCCCTATATTTATTTTGGTTTCGCATTCGTAATCACGTGGTCGCACATGCCGGCCGTCATCTTTAGTGAGTCGCGCACGTATGTATGACTTATGAGTGACGTCAGGCACCGACAAATATTATCTGTCAGACAGATAAGCGAAGCCAGCCGATTCTGCGAGTACGATCGGGCGTATATCTCAAAGAGTACCGGCAAAAGATGGGCCAGATGTGACATAATTCCATAATTATGTAGACCCACATTGTGTACGTGCTTCCGTATCTTGCAACACAGACGTCTCTGTTTAACACAGACGCCTCCCCCCCCCCCACCCACCCTTATCCTGCAAAACGTCTGTCAGCATACAACTTAACTACGCAACCTCATATGAGGATGTCATGGAGCTCTAGAGAGCATCTGACGTTCTTATATATGGCGGCATGCTTCAGTTAACTTCTGGCCCGCACATTCCCGAGTGATATAGATGAGTATATATAAGCAATACAACTTGTTAATAGTAATATATGTCCGGGTTTTATTCCCTAAAATCGTGAGATGATTATACGGACATCGTAATGAAGGGTTCCGGAAGTTTCGAGCACCCGTTGTTCTTTAACGAGCACCAAAGCACAAGCCTCATATATCTAACAATTCGCCTCCATCAAAACGCGGCCGGTTTCGATCCCGCAGTCTTCGATCGGGTCAGCGCTCGAGCACCACAACCGCCAGACCATGCACCGTAGAAGGTCTTGCGAGTTGTCGGGCGTGGCTTACACTCGAAAAGAACTTGCAGATATGTCAGTTTGCCCGATAACTAGTTTACAGTCCGCTTATCTAACACTAAAAATAGGGCAGGTGAAAGCCTATACTCTCACAAGGTACACATGGAACTATTGGCTTTTAGCAGCATTATAGTGTTCTCGCGCCAACAACACCGACCTCGGTGAGAGCACCAGATGATGCTCTCACCTTCACCTAAAAAGATGTCAGGTTATACTGAAACTGCGAAGGAAGGTAACCAGTGTGTAACAGACGCCGGAAGCCACGTGTCAGACATGCTTGGTTTCGTTGGCTTATCAGGTTAAACTTCACAAGGCAACTCATGTTGTAAAAAAAAACAGTATAGAAATAAGCGAGCGCACAGGAGTGAAGCCTCTCCTCCTCCTATTCATTGAGGGGCGCGCCATGGTTGTCCTCACATTTAGTTAGACGAGCTTTTATCACCATTCCTTATTGTGCACAGTTATGGCCACGAATGTTTTTGGCAGTAATTGTGGTCTAAAACCCCGGATGTTCCATTTCAAGAACTTTTTCATCTACTTCCTTTCTTTATGCTCCCCGGACAGCCGGGTACCAGAAGATGGACGCTCATAGAAAGCACGTAATCACTTTAGTTTCGTTTCTGAATTCATTGTGAAGCTTGTTACCGTTCGAAATCAACCAATATGTGGTGGTTAGGAATGTGGGTGATCAGCTGCGATCAAACCATGAAACTGGTGGCCATGCTAATACGCTTTGTTCGAATTTAAACATAGCAAAGCGATGGTTACAGTGTGGCGGGTTGATGTTTTCGAAGACAAAAGTTTCAGAGGTTTGATCCATTCACGTCAGAGATCGGCCAGCAAATTAATCGAGTAGGTGAGGACGTCACCTCGTACCAGCAGAAGCAGGCGTCACTACGACCCGCAAGACCCGACAATATGCATACCTGTTTTTAATCTTTCAAAAGTGCGCTTCTCCCCATGTTACCTAATTAGGTGGTGAAGCCACCTTTAGGGCTACCTGCCATACGTGTGCAGACACTGTTCAATAAACTTCCGCGACAGTGGAGTGCTCGGGTTGTTGAGAGCAAAGCGAGTGCGTACTGAAACGTTAAAAAGGCGCATGAACCAAATATATTTCTGCGGTGTGGTATGAAGAACTTTATTTAAGGGTTCGGAGAAGTATTACTCCGTAGGGCGACACCACGGGTCGCTCACGCGTGGGGACAGTTAGACGAAGCCTCGTTTTTAAGTTGTTTGTATTGTTACATGTGATAGTTTATGATTGTGTGGCACACGGGGAAGCTAGTTTTTAGGATGGGTCGTTAAACGCAAAATGATCTATTTCATAATCAACTCTCTCCACAACAAAAACACCACTGAAAAAAAAAACTTGCTGTAACTATGACAGTGTTATTTCGCTACCAAAATGAGTGGGCATATTTTGTAACAATAAAGGAATGCTTAAATAGCATAAATGTGAAGAAAAATATTTGCGCGCACAAACAAGCCTTTATTTTTTTTTCTGTTCGTCCTGTGCAGGTGCCCTAAATATCGTGACTGCGTATGTAGATGTGCTTAAGGTCAGCCTCGCTAGCTCAGGAGTACAACGACCATAAATAAAGGCGCAATAAAAAAATAGCAAAAAGTAAACCTAACTTTAAATACGAAGCTTAGAAACAGTGTTAGAGTAATTCGGGGAAGGTTTCCCAATGTATCTAACCATACAGAACACTCAATATAAGTGACAGCTGTGCTTCAAAGCTTTAATCAGACAGCTTGACTATCTTATCAGCTAATACGCCTACGATAAATAGGAGGTCGGCGGACACACTGTATGGTACTCCTTGTAATATGAAACGCTTCGACGATTTCTGTAACTACCTGCCGTTTGTGCAGAAAGAAAATAGAGTCATATGTCAGCAGGCCGATAGTCAACTTGAGGGAAATAGAATTTTATTATGTAAATAACACTTGCATTGTAAAGCGTATTACCAAAAGACGTGATGGGAGGAGTTCTTTTCTGCAGATTTATTTTTGTCGTAATTTTAGCCCACATGGCTGGACATTGATTGTTTCCCTGGCAACAAAAATTTAAGTTGTTGCGGTTTAGATCCCGGCCACTGTGGTCGCATTTTGATGGAGGCGACACGATGGAAGCCCGTGTACTGCGTCATGTCAGTGCGTGCTTAAAGAACACCAAATGGTCGAAATTTACGGAGCCCTCCACTCAGGCGTCCCTCATAACCGTATACCGTGGTTTTGGGACGTAACATTCCATAAATTATTAATAATAATAATAATCTCCCTTGAGTGTCAGCGCTAGTCCTGTTTGCTTTTCCCTTTTGTCCGTCGTTCCCGCGCGCTACACTTTTGCATGATGATGATGATGTACCATACATTCAAAGTGCCATATTCTGACGTTTTCTTGTCGGCGCATCCATTTCCACACTGTTAAGAAAAAAGAAGAGTTATTTGACCTTCTGTTGTAAGTACCTACTAGCCACGTACACCTCTCTCTTTAAAGAGTAACGATGACTCTCTTGAGGGTTCATTATACTCTCTTTGGGAAATTGTGGGATACCAAAAAGACAGTTAATGCGTCCCTTTAAAGAGAGTGATATGCGTGGCAGGTCGGGGCTGACAAAACAAGAGTAGTAACATTTCAGTGTGCTTATTGCAGAAGTTTATCGGATCCACTGTGCGACATTCATACACAGCCTCGGCCCACTTGCGGACAGTGTTAGAGTTGTCTTGGTTAATTGTGTTGAACATGTGACCACTAGTAAGTAGTGCTGCAGCACTCATTTATTATTGTATGTTTGTTGTAATGAAGGATATTTGAGAATTCACTGCAGGTTTAAGTTACCCAATCCGAAATTAAGCGTTTGTGGGCTCACTCGGGCCTTCTAAATGGTTCATATCAAATGTATACGCATGGAATCCACAGCAGAGTACGAGTGTACGCTTATGATAGCTCTAAAACGACGTTCTTTTTTACTTCATCTGTCCCGCTTGGCAGAACTCTTTCCGAATGAGCGCGTGAACAACACGTGACTTCTAATGCACGCGCACAGATAATTGATTGATTTGTGGGGTTTAACGTCCCAAAACCACCATATGATTATCAGAGACGCCGTAGTGGAGGGCTCCGGAAATTTCGACCACCTGGGGTTCTTTAACGTGCACCCAAATCTGAGCACACGGGCCTAGAACATTTCCGCCTCCATCGGAAATGCAGCCGCCACAGCCGGGAATTGAACCCACGACCTGCGGGTACGCGCACAGATAGCAGACCCCTGACTATCAGTGACCTATCACGCAGTCACTGAGTTGAAATTTCATTAAAAATGTTACGCCCAACTCTTAGGTAGAAGGCACGGTGGCCGGGTCATTATGAAGAAAGTTGGGAAGAGTTTTAGGCCTGTGTTGGATCTTCACTTGTCCTCGTTCGTTTTGAACGTTGTTTTTTTTTTCTTTCTGCTTAATGCCCAACATTTAATTTCTATAGGTCAAGGCATTAAACGCGCCATACAGACCACTTCGGCACAAGGCCGTGAGATGGAGAAGGGTCGTAGTACACGAAAAGTTGCCATCTCTTTGTTTCTAGCACAATGCTTTAAGGGGCTGTAGTGGGGTAAATGGTATATGTCAGTTTTAGCGTAATATGTTAGAAACGGCTGCAAGTATTCCCGTGAGATTTAGCGCTCTCTCAAAAAATGCGTCTGGGTATCAAGTGACACCCTTTTTCTATGTCTAGGTTGCCGATACTTCCTATGGCTCACTCCCAAATTTTAAAAAGGGTTCACTTATTCAAGGCACCTTCTCTCTTCAACTATTGAAAGGAATGTAATGCCATTCAGCTGTATTATTGTAGAAACTTCTCGGTTTTTTTTTTTTCAACAAAAAAAATAATTCATTTTTATGAAGTTTTTGTAAAAAAAAATATTAAAATCACTGCATGCACAAGACCACGAATGGTGCATATTCTTGTCTAATTTTTTTACAGCTGCACTTTTTATGGAATCAGCAATTTTTTAAATTCAGATTGTTTCTAACTTGTTGCAGCTCACACTTAGAAATTTACATCGAAATGGATTCAATGTTTTTGAGAAAAGGTACATCGAAGTTGAGAAATTAAAAAATAACGTAAGTTCAGAAAAACGACATTTGACGTGCGCATACTGCTTACGCCAGAGGGCGCGAGGCGCACTTCGGCGTTATAGAGTTACTCTATATGCTACCTGCTACTTAAAGGTAGCATATGAGTAACTCTATTCGGCGTTGCGTTTAAACCGCTTGGAGCAGCCGTGCTCGACGTCGGGCTTTCACAGGTTCGTTCCTCAGAGTACAGTGAATTTTTTGCATGAAAATTAAAAAATTAAAAATTAATTTTTTGCAGTTTACAATATCATACCCCCCCCCCCCCCCCCCCCCCGAGTGGTTACCTCAAAAAATAAGCTTCGTGGCCGAAAAATAGTTTGTTCTCGTAGTGGGACTCGATCTCGGGGCCAATAATTTCATTTCCCTGACGAGAATGCTCAAACGTTATTGATTGATTTGTGGTGTTTAACGTCCCAAAACCACCATATGATTATGAGAGACGCCGTAGTGGAGGGCTCCGGAAATTTCGACCACCTGGGGTTCTTTAACGTGCACCCAAATCTGAGCACACGGGCCTCGACATTTCCGCCTCCATCGGAAATGCAGCCGCCGCAGTTGGGATTTGAACCCGCGACCTGCGGGTGAGCAGCCGAGTACCTTAGCCACTAGACCACCGCGGCGGGGCTGCTCAAACGTTATATATATAACCCTATAGCGGTACATGAACCTAGCCCAAGACTTGTCAGAATTTATATAGGTATCTCTACTATACTCCTAGGTGTTAAAGGTTCGTGAGGATGAAGTGGCCGTACACTATAGCGAGCACATGACCGTGTTGACCAGTGAAACATGGGTAATGCCTTTGCCCTGCGGTGGGGGAAATCAGGCTGACGATGACGATGGCTATTCAAAATACTTTCTATAGTTTTTTTTCGTTTTTTTTTTTCAGGTAACACCGTTCAACAAACAGCTGTCAGTTTCGGGGTCTTCTGTGTTTGTACAAGAAAACGCCGAGCCTCTGAAGTATATGAGGTATAATATCTTTAGAAGCCGGGTAAGCGGACGCCATCAGTTCTCTCTTCGCGAACGACCGTCGCGAGGAGCTCCGCCCACTCTCATTGTTCAATTTATCGTAAGCTCAAAAACTAGACCTGTGCCAAAAAAAGAAAGAGAACGGGTATCACACAATGCGTCTTTCGTACCAACACACAGCCTGACTTGCGAAAACGTCGCTGCTTCAGTTATGCCTTTAAGCATTGTGGACGGCGGCTGCGCAGTTCGGCTTCACTTCCGCGGAAGCGACCGACCGACCAAACGAGCCGAAAGAGATACGCCGATGACACGGGCCCCTAATGGGACGCTCGGCGTGATGTACTATAATATTGTACGGCGAAGAGGACGCAATGGAGCGGTCTGGTCCCCCGCATCGTGGTGATTCTTATCTGATCTCCAGGACCGGGCGACGTTCCCAGGTTGAACACCTGTCAGCGGTCAGGACCACGAAAGAGCGCTCGCCTAGAGCGCACCCATTTGTGGTCTTGCTTGAGTGGACAGCAGATCGGACACGCTCTTAATGAGACCACCGCTTTGTTTATGCGCACGCCGACGGCCGTTTGTTTTTTGGCGGGGTCCCGGGGTGTCCTTTTCCTCCCGGGCGTCTGCATACTGAGTCCGCGTGACAGCTGACTGCCATGAGCTTTTGATTTTCGTATTCCGTATTTGTTCCCGATTTCTCTTTTTTTTTTCTTTTTGTCCTAGTTCTGCTTGCAGCGCCGCCTTCAACTTCCGGTAATGCGGCTAACCACAGAGACCAGATAGAGGGTACGCAGGGGAAGACCTGAAAGACCACGGTTGCCAGCTGGAGCACGTTGTTCGTAACATATATCTTGGCGCGCGCGAGTTGTAGGTTGACAGTGAACGCTCCGCTGAGCTTTTAGAATAGAGATATCATTCAGTCTTCCGTCGAATAAGGTTCCCTCCGAGCGGACACTTCAGCCGGAAAGGGATGCCACCTTGGGGACTTTCCGGAACTCTTCCTAGGGGCATGTTTTTATTTTTCGATGCGTGTTCCTAGAGATATCTGTCAACACTAGCTGTTATTTGCAAATACGTCGTCACTTTTCGCTGCGTTGCTTCCAACTCAAAATCAGACAAAGCCTTTAGCCCTCGCCAACTGTGGCTATATCAGAAGTGACCAGGTACGGGTTCCTTTGGGGAAGGTACAAAAGACCATGGTTGCCAGCTGGAAATCGCGTTTGTTTGCACATATGTTTGCGTGCTTGAGATGCCCTTTGATGGTGAACGTTTCACTGAACTTACATACAGTCATCATTTTGTATAGTCGACAAGTTACCTCAAACCATACGCTGCATCCGGAAACAGATGTCACTGAAGGAATCTTCCCAAACCTTTCCGGAAGACATCATTGACGGCGTGGCTCGAACGAGTTCTGTCGGAAGCAGAAGGTGTCACTGGCGGATATATTGACACATTTCGCAATTTTGTTTTGATTTAAAATCAAAGTGAAGCGTTTATATAAATTTCACTAGCTCTCTCAAAAATCGCAACCAGAGCTAGATGTGTTTGTGCGGATCCTATGAAAAAGTGTTTTAGCAGTGACGACAATACCAAAATACTGTACCGTCATGGTCAGCACGCATTTTCCTAAAGGTTCTCCACCACGCGAGTCACTTATTCCGCACGATATCTTGGTCTAATAAACTTTTATCTCCTTCCCTCTGCGAAAACATTTCTTGATATACCCACAAAAAAACTGATTTGATTGACTCGAGTTAAAACTTTCAAAAAAATATTTCCTCGTAATTCCCAATTATGTCTTGCAGGAACCAATCTGTAGGGTGACTTTAGCGTTCACAAGCTTCCGTACAAGAGTTTACGCAAGTCGGCCATGAGTGAAAACTCAACCATTCTAATCCACGGGCTACTAGATCTCTATAAAATAATCACCTCCAAGCTAAACGGAGCTAATGGGCATGAAACACGGTGAAGGCTCAGTTGAGGTATGTCGCTTTAAATTATACGAAGTAGCAGCGACAGTCCAGGGGGGAGACCAAGCAGCCTCGATTACATAACACAGCGCCGTCTTCCAGTTATACTGTTGTGGACGATATCGTGCCCATAATGTCTCGTACCTCGTGTTTCCCCGGGAACTATGATACGTTACATAGTCGTGCCCGAGCCCCGCCGCGGTGGTCTAGTGGCTAAGGTACTCGGCTGCTCACCCGCAGGTCGCGGGTTCGAATCCCGGCTGCGGTGGCTGCATTTCCGATGGAGGCGGAAATGTTGTAGGCCCGTGTGCTTAGATTTGGGTGCACGTTAAAGAACCCCAGGGGGTCGAAATTTCCGGAGCCCTCCACTACGGCGTCTCTCATAATCATATGGTGGTTTCGGGACGTTAAACCCCACATATCAATCAATCAATCAATCAATCAATCAATCAATCAATCAATCAATCAATGGTCGTGCCCGACTGCAGAGTCAATTCCTAATTCACTTATAGCGAACCTATGTATGAGAACTTAGGCGCTACGCGTATACGTCCCCGAAGACAAAAAATCTACCGAACACCGTATAGACGACGACGACGACGACGATGATGATGATGATGATGATGATGATGATGGCCTTTTGTGGATGGCGCTCACCCACAGAGGGGGGCGGGCCAATAAGTCACATCCTTACGAATCACGCGCAGGCTAACGCTCTGTCTTTATTTTCTTCCCTTCTTTCTCATTCGAATTATCGCTTTAAAAAAACTGCGATGAGTAACCGCTCCGATGCAAACGAGCTCGCCGCACTATAGCAACTTCCATGGCCTACGTTCTCTGAGCCATTCCCAAACGATCCCCGCACGACGGACGGTGACTGGGCGCTAATACTGTATCTTCGAGTAGTCGCCATATATGGGCCGTCGTATAGCGCCATATAGTCGCGTAGCGTCGTATAGTCGCCATATAGCGGCCGTCCCGTTGCTATAGCAATGGGACGACAGCTCGCTCTCTGATACCTGGCACTCTTTTCACGAGTCCTTCCCACTCGTGAACTTAGCTATTAACCGCGTTTAATTACGTAGCCTAATCTGCTGCAGTATATCGCAAGCACCGAGTCGGCACCCGATGGCGTATAAACGATGGCGATAATCCGAAACTGCGTGCGTGGAGCCACGATATGTTTCAGGGGTCTATGTCTCGTCCTCGACACTGATGTGTCGTCCTTGGTCCTTGCGAATCGCTAGCTCCTTGCGTACGCTTTCACCCCATTCCAAGGAACCATATCTGTCAGTTATCGGTGTTTCTTTTACACATTTCCCACTCGTTTCGATATCCCGACCGACTGAATGTTCTCTTTTATAAGTCGGTTGCCTTCCTTCGTATGATGTGTGCTCGTGAAATGTGAGACCGCTTTTTTTTTTCTGTATATGTACTCAAAAAGAAGAAAATACGTCGCATGATAGAGAATATACAACGGCAGGTCTTCCTAATCGGTCGTATGGTGCGTGAGCAGGCTTCATAGCGTACGTATCCGTGCCAGGCTTTGCCATTCTTTTTCTCGGTTTATTTAATGCCGTGGCGGCGTCTTTTCTTTCCTCGAAGATGCTTTCTAGGCCCGAGCGGCGCCCATATCGGCATCGATAGCTGCCGGTATCGAGTGCAACACGCGCAAAGCTCTCTCATGCTTGCCGCAGCTTTTATCCCGAACACCGTTAATGCGTCCTGTAAATGGGATATGGTCTCTGATCCCGCCGCGAACATTCTATAAGAGAAAAATCTTGAGAAATAAATAAGCCATACAGCTTGAGATTGTGGAGGGTCGGAGCGTTTTGTTTTGTTTTGTCTTATATTCTTCCTTGCCGGAATGGTTGGATGCATCACGGCTGAAGGTTCTATGTGGGGTCGCTCGCATCGTGGGGCCGAGGCTGTGGCAACGCCTGCGAAGAAGCTCTCGGAGCAGACGACATGCAGGCGGGAGGTCGCGTAGCAGACGACATCGGCGACGCCAGCAGCACCAACAGTGGCGGCAGAAGCGCAACGCCGACATTTCCTCTTGCTTGGGTTTCGTTTGTCTTCTTTTGTGTGTTTATTTCGGGGTGTTTGGTGGTGGTGGTGGGGGGGGGGGGGGGGTGCTGCCGAGCTGCGTTTCGGTGCGGAGGCACTGTCTTCGTGGCGCCAGTTCCATTAGCGAGTCGAAACCCCCCGACAACGAAGAACGAGGGACAACCGGCGCGGCGGTCAAGCGAAGCAAGCATGCGAGCAAGTGGCCGCGTCCACAACCACCGGCGAATGTTTTTTTTTTTTTTCTCTTCGCATTTTCCCTCTTTCCCTCGTCGAAAACCTATGGTGCCTGTCTGCTTGAAAGAGAGAGAAAAAGAAGGGGTGCCAAGAGGAAAGAGCGAAGGCAGGTAAGCTTCGGAGAATACATCGGAAACAACCGGGGTGTGTTCCGAGGCTGTGGAGCGGGGACGCCACTCTCTTTGAGATGAGCAAAGAGAGAGAGAGAGTTGTTCGGTTTTCTCAATGGGACGGGTGTTTGGCGCGTCCGGCGGAGTATTCCTCCTCCCCTAATGCCGGAGCCCATCATCATACAAGCCGTCGGAGCCTGCCCCCCGCTCGAAATGACCGCATCAACTGGCTGGGCTGGCTTGCTCGCTGGCCCGCCGGTTGTTATCCAATCTTGTTTGTACCTAGCCCACTTTTAGATAAACGCCCGCCTCCCTATACTTTGGCTTCTACTGCGCCTTGCCTCGCCGACAACCCTCCTCAGACTACCAAGACTGCAACGGGCGGCGTCTCCTCCAATTTGGTTGTGCCACCATCCATCCATCTTTCGCTGGACACGTCGGTTCATGCTCGATTCGCCTCGGTTCAGATAGGCTTATTTTTTTTTCTTTTTTGTTTATCACCTGTACTCATTGCTTCTTCATCCGCACACAACACTCCTACGCCTCCTCGTTCGCTATAGCGTTGGTGGAGAAAAAAGATATATCCAGGAGCTGATCTAACAAACGTCTGCATACATTAAAGATGTGAGTTCACCTAGTTGATAGTTGGGCGAGTTATTGCCCCCAAGTGATGGTAATAAAAGACGAGACATTAGTGATATAAGCACAGCTGAATTTTGATCCCTATTTGCGACGACTTGAGTTTTTATGAAAGGTATTGACGTTCGCTATATATAAACCAATATGCTATTGCGGTATGGATAAAGTTCGATTTTTGTCTTTAGTATAAGGTATATAAAACAACAACAAGAAAATTCAGAGCCCTACCATTACTCTGAAGATGGCTGTAGCGAATCTATAACTATAAAGGGTCCCGTGTTGTGAATTATTGTATTGTTCTTATTGAGTATATGGAGCAAATAAAGAGGAACACTCAGATATACATACGTTTCTCTTGCGCGTGACTTGTTATATCATCAAGATTGCTACTGAACCACGTAAATCGGGTTCCTGCGCATCTCAATTATACGGCCATTGTGCAAAAGTGCAAAAGATCGTGCGACTTAGACACGTGTAAGGCACATACAACGCTTTTTCTTCGTCCTGTCTTTTGCGCTGTAGTTCAAGTACCAGTTATACTTCAACTAACTCGCCCATTCGGCCATCTTGCCTCTCATCACTCACAACCCCTCCAACCACTTACTCATATTCGTACGCCACTTTCGGGTCTCCCATTACACCCCCCCCCCCCCTATACACACACCTGTCTTCATCGCAACTGGCGCCGTGGCAAATTAGTCGCAGGGGGCGACTAGAGCGGTGAGGGTGAAGTGACCGGGACCAGAGAGACGACAGTAGACAGACAGGGGCTGACGCGAGGCGTCATTCGAAGGGCGACAGAAGTGTCCCCCGACATTCCGAGCCCAAGTGGGTTTCCCTGTCAAACGATGGCCTCGCGTCGCGCCACTCTTCGGTCGTCCCCACGTCTCGGCTTCGGACGGAGCCGCTCACGGGCGCCACTCTGTCCGCAGACGCGCGCCAAGGTGATGACCACCACCACCTCGGTGGTGGTGCACCCTGCGTGACGACGTTCACTGTCTTGCCGAGACGACAACAACAACGTCTGACGCCAGGTAGCGGTGGTCAGACCGGCGCGGTGTCTCCGAGTCGTCGGAAGGGGAGCGCCCATCGGCGTATTTCCTTTCTACAGACAGCTTTTGAGCTGCGTTTTCGCTTAATTTTTTTTTATTTATGTAATGCCCCACCCCACGTCATTCCCTACTGGCTCACGTATTGTGCCCGTCTCAACCAATTATTCTTCGTTCTTGACCGTTTCAAACGACTCCCTAGCCTTCAGCTTCGTGCAAAACTGAAGATAACGAATACCTTTTTTTTTTTCACCGTTCTGGCGCAGTGTGTAGCATTCGCTACACTCGCGCGCAACTATCGCATCGCAATGGCCAATTCGCCCGCGTCGCTCTAAGTGCAAACGTGAACAGACCATCGATCATGTCCTGAGTGTGGCGCTGTTCCCGCTCTTTGACAAGCGACGCCAGCATCTCCAGTGGTCGAGGGAACATCCCGAGAGCCTCGCCTCGCAGATCGTCGTCCCAGAAAACTGTGTGGGCCGTTCGGAAATGCCTGAAGGCGACTTATCTAAATGTCCGACGGCAGCTACGTTCCACAAGGCTTGTGTAACACTTAAAACTCGTGCCCTCTGAATATCTTTAACGGCCACATTCCACTTTCCCGTGTAGTTATAAGAAACTATTGAAAAAGAAAAGAAGTCTAGTTAACCTGCCTGCTTTTACTTGATACCAATATTACCTCCCTTTTCTCATCACCATCGTTCTTATTTTGTCTCTTTCTTTATTGACGTGATGTAAGGAGATGTTGGCACACAGATAGGGCACCGGCTAGTCCTTATCCCTTAAAGACGTCTATATTAGAGTTCACGTAGGGTTCAAGTCTCTAAGCTTATCAACTTCACAGCACATAGAATATACAATTTAGCATAAACGTTTGGACATGATGTTTCGAAGCTACGTATTCAACAAACACATATATGTGCGTATACGGTCATGTTAATCCACTGCAGGACGACGGCCTCTCCTAAAGTTATCCAGTGTATACGCTATCCTGCGCAAGCTGATTCCATTCAATCCGCGCGAACTTATATACTTTCGTCACTCTATTGAACTCTCTGCCTATCTCGACTGCGTTTCTGATCCTTCGGTGACCATTCTGTTGCTGGTACTGTCCACCACTTGTTTATGTTATACGCATTAAGTGGGCAGGCCTAGTACATTACTTTCGTTCGATGTCAACTAGGATATCCGTAACCCTTGTCCTTCGTGAGAAATTCTGCCGTCTTTCCGATTCTGTTCATGTTATACTCCTATCATTTCCCGTTCAACTGCACGCTTCCTGGACCACAACTTTCTCGTTAGTTTTTTTTTATTTTTTTTTATCGTCCACGTTTCAGTCTTATAAGGCACGCAGCTGTTGCGTATGTCTCGCTTTAATGATAGTGGCAGACTGCCTGACATTATTTTCTAGTGCCCGCCGAATGCGATCCAGCCCATTCTTATCCTTCGGTGAATGTATTTTACGTGATTAAGCTCTACTGTTGGTGGTTGGTATGTATATGCACACATATTCCTGAAGACACTTCACTGTATTCAATCTTGAACTTTCTTTTTCACCAGGCTATTCAATATGATCTTTTTCTTCGTCATATTCATTTTTTCATCCGCTTTAATACTTTCTTACTTTCATTTCTCTCTTGTTTTGAAAATTCGTTGCTATCCTTAATGAAGGGTACTAGAGTCATCTGCAAATCGTACGTTGTAGTAAATGGTCATTGAATGAGTAAAGCTGAAGATTACGGTCATAGTTTTTTCGGAACATTTCGTTCGGGTGCGTTTTTAAGCGAAGCTTTTCCAACTCACCTTTCGGTGGCGGCGTCGTATACGAGCGATACCCTGCGTCGACCGATTCAGATTCTGTTGTTGCGTGGATGTATTCGCAACTGAAATGTTGCGCTGCAAATTGGGGAGATGAAGGTCCAATACCCCGCATAAAGGAACAGCTGGAGCGTTGCACGATGCGACAGAAAGAAAGAGAAAGAACGAGATAAAGTGAAAGTAAAGAGAAAGAGAGAAAGGATGAAGGAAAGAAGAGACGCAGGACGAAAGACATAGAGAGATAGAGAAAAGAATAAAGAAAAAAGAGAAAGAAAGATATAAAAAAGAGAGCAGGAAGGAAGGAAAGAAACAACAAAAGGAAGAATGCAGGGAGGTTAACCAGAAAGACATCAGAAAGAATCCGATTAGGGAAGAGGACATGAAATATGAGAAAGAGGGAAAATAAAGGAAAAAGGGAGAGACTGACAGTAATTTCACTGCAGCGTGTAGAAGTTCGCCGCAAGTCAGAGGCGTTCACAAAAGCCCATCTTTTTCAAGAAACACAGCAGGGCTTTTACTGCCTTGTGGGCTCTCGAGGGATGCGGACGCTGCTCTAATAGCACCTGCACAGAAAGAAGCCCGATCATCCAGTCGCCGCATTGCGTTGGCAAGTACTTGTCTGTCTGAGGCGAATCGAGGACAGTGGCACAGCAGGCGTTCGATATTTTCATCGGTACCGCAAACATCGCACGCCGCACTGTCAGTAATTCCGATTAACGTGGTATAAGCTTTCGCGAAAGCAGCTGCCAGCCAAAGGCGATAGAGAAGCGAAGCTTCACGTCGAGGTAGACCTGGTGGAGGCCGGAATTGTAGTGAAGGGTCAAGCTTGTGTAGTCTTGTACGTTGCATGTGTGTTCCACTCAGTCAACGTGAGACTGCGGGCCATGTTGACAAATCTGCCTCGCCGCATCCGCTCTTGAAAGCGAAATCTGAACACTGTTTGCTTCTTCATGTGATTTGCGAGCAGCATGATCTGCAGAATCATTTCCGCTTATACCACAATGCCCTAGTAACCACTGAAACACAATGCCGTGGCCTTTTTGTATTAAGGGGTGGTGAAGTTTCACGGTTTCGTAGGTCAACTGGCCGTGGCATTCACGTCGGAGAACTGACCGCAGGCCATGTAACGCTGGTTTCGAGTCAGAAAGCACGGCACATTTACTTGGTATTTCTTCAGAATCGGTGAGTTCCAGTGCCCTACGTAGAGCCTCGAGTTCTGCCGCCGTGGACGTCGTCGCATGTGAAGTCTTGTAACGCCGAGTTACCTCTTGTGGTGGTATAACCTCTGCTCCACCTAAACCTGACGATGTGGTCCCGCCATCTGTGTAAATGTGCACGTGGTTACTGTAGTTTTGGTCCAGTAGAAATATACTCAGTTGTTTTAGGGCATGTCTCGGTAAGTCCGATTTTCTCCGCATTCTTGGGATCGTTAAGTAAACTAGCGGCCGGCTCAAGCTACAAGGAGGAAGCAGTGGCTTTGATGCAGGTGCGTACGCCTCAGTAAACGATGAGCGATGCTTGCAGACAGTATAGCACCGTATGTCGGGCGGGGCCTTTCAGTAGCGAGGCTCGGCAGGTGGTAGGAAGGGGTCCTGGCATAATGCCTGAGGTGCATGCGCATTGTCTCGGTAATATTATGCGTCTTGATTGAGTGATCTTGAGCGATGTCAATGGTTTCAGCCGTTGAAGCACTGCGGGATAATCCAAGGCATATCTTAAGTGCTTGAGATTGGATGCTCTGAATTGTGCGCAGGTTCGTCTTGCTGGTGTTAGGTATTGCAAGTAAGCTGTACCGCAAGAAACCAATAAACAGCGCTCTGTAAAGTTGCAGCATGGATGGTATGGGCACTCTCCATTTCTTCCCTGCAAGTAATTTGAACATGTGACATGTTGCGATCAGCCAGCCGCTTCTTCGTATAGTTCACGTGTGGAGTCCACGACAGGTTTCTGTCTAATATGACTCCCAAAAACCTGTGGCTTCTGCTGAATGATATCTGTTCTCCGTTACTCAATATGCTGTAAGTAGACATTAGTTTCTGCGTGAACGCTACCACTGCACATTTTCCGCTGGACACCTCGAGACCTTGTTCACGAACGTAGCATGACGTCGTTCTAGCAGCTGAAGGCGGGTGCGAAGCTGAAGCCTTGTCACACCTGATGTCCAAATACAGATGTCTTCAGCGTAGATAGAAAGTTATACAGTGCTTGGTAGATGCTCGAGTAGTCCTACGCTTTTCAATCTAACCCTCATTAATTAATGAGGGTTAGATGTAAAAGCGTAAGGCTTAGCACTTATCCCTGAGGGACTCCTCGGCTGCTGTAATAATCAAGTGTTGGGCCATTCGCTGTCATCATGTAGAATGATCTCATCTGTACGTAGCTCTACACCCACATACATATTTTGCCACCAAGACCTACTGTTTCCGAAGCACTAAGGATGGCTTGATGGGTAACATCGTGGACGTGTGGACGGACGAATGGATGGGTGCACGAATGGACGGAGAGATGGATGGACGTGCGCACGGACGGATGGATGGATGGACGCACGGAAGGTCGCGCGGACGGACGGAAGCAGGAACGGACGGACGGACAGGCTGAAGGCCGCTTCGCCCCATTCATCATTATTCACTCCGTGGATATGCTGTGATTTTGCTTTCTTTGCACACATTCACAATGCCACGGCCTATCTGAAGCTAGCAAAACGACAGGTTCACGCAGCCTTACCGCAGTAGAATGAATGGGACGGTCATAATAACAATAATTGCTGGAGTTTAACATCTTGAAATCACCACATGTATACGGGCGACAACGTATAGTTCATGGAAGTTTCCAGAAATTACCGAAATGGTACGATCACCCAACTTTTGTTTCAAACATACTGTCCCAATGAATCACAAGTACTGGGGGTTCATTAGACCACCGAGTAGCTAGCTCTAGGACGATGCGTCAGTCATGGCTGGCTCTCGAGTCGAGAAGAAGCACGCTATCCTCTTTTTTCTTCAGATTGAGAGCCACTCTTGCTTTCGACCCACTACGTGTGGGTGGCATTACCCCCCTTTCGAAAAAAAAAAGTCCCAAAAGAGGGAAAGAAAAGCACATAGCACCACCCCGATGTTACGACATAGGCATATGAAAAAAAGGAAAATCAGATAAAGTAAAAGTAGACATTAAAGAGCGTGCCAATATAGGAAAAATCAATGAACAAAGAAGCAAGTCCACAAAAATAAATAACACAAAGAACCGTGCACGGCAAAGAAAAAGTTACGAACAACGCGCAATAAATGGTTTCATGCGCAACATGCATGAACGACGTCTGGCCTCGGTCGTGTCCGGCTCCGTGTCTGCGGTGTTGAGTCCCGAACCACTTCGTAGTTCACGTCACTGACGCGGCGTAACACTTTGTATGGGCCAAAGTACCGTGGCTCACAGACAGACAGACAGACAGACAGACAGACAGACAGACAGACAGACGGACGGACGGACGGACGGACGGACGGACGGACAGACAGACAGACAGACAGACAGACAGACAGACAGACAGACAGACAGACAGACAGACAGACGGACGGACGGACGGACGGACGGACGGACGGACGGACGGACAGACAGACAGACGGTCAGATGGACACACAGACGGACGGACGATTCGCGGTTTACCGATAAAAACCCTCGAAGCTTGTCCCACTCATCATCATTTACTCCGTGGATATGATGTTTGTTTTTTTGTTTTTTTTTGTAAACACGAATTTTTGAAACGCGTTTACATTATCTGTGCTCCGGAGCCCATTCATCTCCGCATTCACGCTCGAGATCCCACGTGCTGTAGAAATCAATGATATGTGACGCATAACGAAAAAACTTTGCTTTGTACCACTTTTAAAATGAGCATATGTTACCAGGCAGATAGATGTAATACTAAGCAAAGATATGTAGAAACTGCAGGCAATCGTGATAACGGGCATCAGGATTTCAAGGTTGAACATACGAAAAAACAAATTGCCACAAAATTGGAAAAAGTAGTCAACTTGAGTCGAGGGCAGTAAAGGTGGAAAAATGTCTCCCCGAATGCCTGAAACCAGCTAGTGGATCTTGTTTAACTTTTTGACTACGTTAGCAAAGCAAGGGAAAAGGTGTCGAAAATACGGAAGAAAACTTTTTCACTCAATTTGTACAGCTTTTTTTTTCTAAAACGGTAATATTCTTTCAATTCATTTCTTTTCATTTATTTCACTAATTGATTCAAAGGTAGAGCTTTAAGGTGGCTTGACTGCATGACAATACAATAAGAAATGTCAATAGAAGAACAGCCTAAACACAAAAGGCCCGAAATGGAGAAAAGTGGCCATCCAGCGTTCATTGGTTCCTTGTGGGTCCAATGTTTTTTGATGGCTGGCATAGTCGTCCTCGCTCATTTTATTACAAAATCTCATGACTATGCTCCCTTTACTGATAGCAAAGGTGTTAAATGATCAAATGCGAAGGACTTTGCGTGAAAATGTAGATTAGCACAGCAAGGACATTCCAAATTAATATAATGCCAAGTTTAGGGCATAAATTGTTGACAGTATGAATACTTTTGTGCAGGATGATGAAGTTTATTGCGCAATTATGGAAATCAAACTCTCTTCTCGCGCCATCTGTGACTTTTTCTGAAAAAGCTAGAACTAATAATAACAATCGTTAGGGTTTTACTCGCTCTTGTACACGTTCCCCTAAAACAGGAACGAAAGCTTGTTCCTTGTTATTTCCCTATTTCGGAACGAGTTCCCGTTACGAGTTCCTGTAATGCGAAAGGACATCATCGCAGTTACATTTCGAAAATTGGAACGCGTCGTTACATTAACGTTACATAGGAATTTTTCAATAAAAGTATAGTGTCGGATAATCCTATAGAGTGAAATAAAGTGAACAACGTAAAGCTGACATCGAGCTAACTAAATGTTGTATGAATTTGACATTGCGGGCAGCGAGTAATACGTATATACGTAAAAGGAGTGTAAAGAAATGCTCGTATAGATCTTTTTTTTTTTAGAGGCCACCGGACATACCGGTCAATTTCAAGTTTAACACTCGGGGACTTTCCAAGTCGGTCTTCAAAGCTATACAGTCAGGATACCGCGCTTGAAATATTTAAAGTGCAATCTCCACCCGCACACCAATATAATTCCATTTCTTGCGCAGGAAACCGCTTCGAAATGGACGAGAATTAGGCTTTTAAGTAGTGCTAATTAATTATTTCAGTCTGAATGGAAAATAATGTCTAGAGTACGCGTTTGCAACTTGGTGAAGTCACCTGTTCGCAGTCCGCAAATATATTTTGGCGCGTTTCTGTCTCTCTGTCTTCGCTCTTTAATCCATTTCTTTCTTTTTCTCTTTTTGTCTTTCTTTCTTTCTCTTTCCCCCTTTAACTATACTATACTATACTATAATATGAAGAGGCATCAGTTAGCGTGCGCGCATGTTGCAGAGAAACGCATGGGGAATAATATTCTTAACATCCCACTTCATTAACATGACCGCTCATCTAAGAGATCCATACGAATGAATGGACAAACAGCCGGAGTGCTATTCGCATTGGTAAGGTGATTATCCTTACCTCAATTGTAGAGTATGATTGGAGATACCGTTACTTGATATACTCGCTCTAACATTAACAATGATACTTCAGTGCGATGTGTTTGTTTGCCCGTGGGCCACGATACGAGCGAGTATAATGAACATACCAGTTCTCTGTCTGCACTGAATTGCTCCAAAGCGTTACGCCTATGATGAATACATACCATGAAAGAAAAAAAAGAAAACTGGATAGCCGAGTGGTTCCGACGCCCGCTTTAGGATCATGGATAGGTTGTTTGAAATCTCGTCTAGAACATTTTTTTTTTCGCCGAGAATTTTTCTTTTTCTTTCGCGATATCTGTTTGTTTCGCTCTATCTTTAAAACACAGTTGCGCCTTGTGATGGTATAACCACCTCTCCGCCAGAACTGGACGACGTAGTGGAGCCGTCCGTGTAGATGTGCACGTGGTTACTGTATAGTTCTCACCCAGTGGACGTATACTCCATTGTTAACGCGATATCGTTAAAGAGCTTGTTTCCCAGACATTACGGCATCGACATCAACGTCGGCGTCGTTGGTTGTGAGTGAAAAACTATCTTTGCGTGACCGAAAAATCTAGAAAAATGTAAATACAATAAATACTAAAAAATTGGGGGTCTGGATGGGGTTCAAATAAGGTCGTTTGCGTGGCAAGCAAGTGTTTTACCATACAGCCATGCCACCGCGTGTGAATAGAATACTGTGAAAAAATAATTTCTTGTGCTTGCAAGTGCACTGAAAGTAACTTTCGCGCTTTAGAAACACACGCGTCCTGTATACACGCTTCACAATACCACATGAAATATTGCAGCAATAATGTGCGGCACAAGCGTGAATCGCCCTCGGGCGTCAGAACATGGGATTACCACAACGAATTCGTAGTTTAAAGTACCTGCGCTTTCAAAGCAAGACTTAAAAAGGCAACCAAGAGTGCGATTGTGCGCATGTGCTTATGTCCGACGGTTCTTGGCCTTTTCAATAAAAAAACAGTTGATATCTAGCGCCCGTATTGTTTATGTGTCTCTTCTGTGTCTCCGTTCCTTTCTGTTTTGCGCTACAAATATAAATTCAACTGACCGAAACCAACTAGCCCGCATCACTACCTTGCCTGTATTTTTCCCATGCTCTTTCTCACTCTGCACGGATTCACGCACTATTGGGAGCTTATTACAAATACAACAACAACGTCGACGCCATATCAATCTCTGTACTTGGACTTGTTGGTTTCGCATAGTACACGTTGAAAGCGAAACAGACGAAGAAGAGTCTTGACAAACATGAGCGCTGACTTACTTGGGTGCAAGTTAACGCTCGTGCGTCAAGCTTTTACTCACAGTGTTCGTCTTTAGCGCTTTCACCCTGTAAACACATGCTGTGTCACGTATACGTTTATGCATTGTGGGTTCAGACACAGACAGACAGAAAAACTTTATTAGCAAATGTGTTGGACCCCCCGGAGGTCCCTGGACCATCGCGTGCTTCCACAACAGCTCTTGACGTTATTGCAGCACTGCGCAGCTTGTTTTTGTATGTGTTGCTCGAAAACAACGGAAACTGGCATCCAGTGGATCCAGTGGCCCTGAGAGCAATTTAAGTTTACATTCATGGCTAGATGCGAAAGTTGGGCCAGTTGGTGGTTCATGCTTGGGTGTGAAAACAGGGCGAAGATATAGACAAATACGGAAGAACAGGCAGTGCCTTGTCGTCTGTACTTCCGTATTTGTCCATATCTTTGAGCTGTTTTTACATCAATGCGTATACACACCTTGACGCAGAGTTCGTAAATACAGTAAACTGCGTCGACTCGTCATGACTATGTCCAATGCAGAGGAGATGTCTTCAAAGTTCTGGGCGTTGAAAACTCCATATTTAAATCACACAAAAATACGCTGTGCATGTTTCCTGGCTCTGGTACGGGGAGAGCGTTAACACTACGCGATGTGGAAATAAAAAAAATTCTTTTGCGATGCCTCGAAATCGCGCCAGTACTTCTTTAAAAATGACATTTGTCCGCTTCATATATGCATATTGGTTCTAACAAGGACAGTTCATATAGACTATGATATCTATACGAATATGTTTTCTTGCTGTGTCTAGTTAACAATTGCAAGTTTTGCGCACTTCAGTTCATTTGTTCTTCTAGTCACCTTACCAACTCTCTTCAAATAAATATGAAAAAGTTGCAATTCTCTTACATATATTTGTTTGTTACTGCAGTTTGTAGAATCCAGTTTTTGTTCTTTCTAAATGCAACTACTTTCATTCAGATTAATTGTCTCACCTCATGAAATAGACCAATTCTTGAATATTAAGAGTATAACTTAAAACAGTTTATTGTGGTTGCTCTAAATGTGGTTTAGACACGTCGCATGTATTTCTTACCGCGAGTTTCAGCACGCGTTTCTTCAAAAGAGGCTTCACTAGTGACAGTGGCTCACCGGGAGAAGTTACTTGCCACAGTAAAGTTTGTTGCAAACATTTATTCGTAACTGGATTGCATTTCAATATAAGAAGTTTTAGGAATCCGGAACCCACATGTTCCTCAAATTTCTCACTCCATGAACTCGCTAAAGAGCCGTTTATTATACAACCGATCAACGACAACACTAATTCAGCCGTGCATCATTTCGCCAATTCATACAGCAGCCAGTAACAATATTAACAACAAAACTAACAACAATAATAAAAAATAATTGATATTATGAGGCGTGCCAAATAGTTGAGGGCTTCAGAAATTTCAACCGCGTGGCGCTCTTTAACGGGCAATGGCATCACACAGTGCACGAATGTCTATAGCATTTCACCTCCATCGAAATGCGACTGCTGCAACAGGGATCGAGCCCGCGACCTTGCGACCAGCAGCCGATCACCGTAATCGCTACTACACCACGGCGAACTTCAGCGGCCAGGATAGCAATAAAATGGCTATGAGCCATTGGTTATGAAACGGGCATATTATGATTTCTCTTGGCATTATGAAACGGGCTGATCAAATGGAGAGATCTTACCTTTGGCTATCGTATTCAACGCAAGGTGGGTAGTATGCATCAACGCTGCACGTCAGATCCAGTCAGGTAATTTTGACAGTACCTGTTCGATGTTATCGCAGTGGTCTTGGAACACAGCGGGACATGTACCACTACAGCATTATCGAACAACACTTGTACGGCACACACATACATGGTCGTTGCGACAGCTTATACGTTAGTGATGTTCCCCATGTCCGTCGCCTCGATATGTTGAGCGTGTCCAGCGCAGACTCTCTGTCGAAAATGCAGTTATAAGTCAGTCCAACTACATGTCATTTAAAAACGTGCTTATCCGGTTCGAAAACTTCACAGCGGGCTTTCGTTCCTGCAGTGGTTTGTATACGATCTGATGAACATATCTCATGAGAACTCATTTAAAACATCTGGCGTTTTGTCTTAATTCGACAGATTCAATATAGGCCACCATTCGAAGGTGGAAATGCCGCTGTTTCATAGATACTCTGGATAAACTGTCCTTTGCAACTCGTATCTGTTCGAAACATACATAAGGTTGGTTCAAATTCAGCGCTCCTATGGCTGTACGCGTGCGACACTACGATGAGCTGTTATACACAGTACTGAAGCCGGTTGTCTTGGCAGATAGGTCGTACAAACTGTCATTCACAGCTGATTTTTTTTCCCGTTTTGACAGATCAGTCAGCTAGGCTTTGCTTCTCCTCTGGTTGATCCTCTTTAACTTTGACGGTCGGTCATTGACTGCTGACTGGGCTATATCATTCGACATATACGATGTGCGAACTGTAATTCACGACGGGCGTCTCATATTTTTTTCGGATACGCAAAATAAGGTGTACATTGAACACAGCTCTTCAACTTCGGCAACCACGGCGGGATGTCACTCGGCAGCGTTCCGTAGATGTGGTGGACAAACTGTCATTCAGAAAAAACTCGTTCTTGTTCCTCTTCGTCAAATACAAAACACATTGAAAGTCCTTGGATGCTGATTGTGCCTTCAACAACATTATATTATGGTTCCGTCACGGAGTACAGGCCGGAGATGGTATTTTCAACAAATGGGGTTGCACAAACTGTGATTCACAATTGGTAGTTGTTGTTTTTTCACTGATACTGCTAATGGTGATGACACTGAACACATATTTTCAACATCGACAGCTGTAGGATGAATCGCCATTTGATGCCGTTTTACAGACATGTCGAAAGAACTGTCACTCAGCGCATCACTTTTTTTTTTCTTTGGATGTCAGTACGGCGCAGGCTATGGTCACTCAGCAAATGGAGCACTACGGATGCGATAGATCACGTGAGCTGACACACAAACACACTCACACCGGTCCACGAAGGAGAACGTTAACGTACGGTGTCCAGCGAGTTTGCGTCCGACTGTAGCGCTGACGAGTCGCCGGCAGGCACGACGCGGGCTCGTCGTTCAAGCAGCGATGACGAAGACAGGCACACTCCGAGGCGACGGCGAACCGCAGCCCACGCGCGATAAAAAATAGAAGGCACTGACATTATGCGCGCGAGACTCGAGATTGCGTGCTCTCCGTCTAGTGGTTCTCGTCGGAGGACGGCGCTGATAACGGGACGCTATCGCGCGCGCGCACGTCTACAGCTCGCATGCTTGTTCATTTCCTGTGCGTCAGCGGTGGCGGCTGGCGCTGCCGCTCGCACGTCGAACCTCTTTTTTTTTTATGTCTGCGTAAAACTTGCTCCCCACATTCGAGCGAATGCGTACGCATCTGTCTGTCCTTCAGACTTAGCCATCATGACTGTTAGTCGAGATGCGATAGTTCTCGCGATGCACTTGTGTCGGTTACCATCGCGCAGACTGGTTCAAGAGATGGGCTTTGGTGGCTGCATCTTGCATCCCTGGGAAGGAACTATGGGCAGTGAGTCACTCTTCAAATCTGTTCTTTTTGTTCTTGCGGAACCGTAGTACCGATGTGAAATGAAGCGTTGGTAATATCTGGGGTTCCCCTCAGAAACAGCACAGCAACACGAGCTCGAAGGGAGAGACAGCGGAATGGTTGCTGACTCGCAACTTTAAGAAGAGCACCTGATTTCAGATACGATAATGTGACGTGCATGTGTTTTCTTTTTAATGAGCTCCTTAGTTGCCAGTCAGCGCCCGTGCCGTTGTGTCTTCGTTCGTACTCGTGTTGCTGCACTGTTTCTAAGACGAGCAGGGTTGCCACTGCATGGTGGCGGCTTTTCGCCAAATTGGCGAAGCTGAGAGGCTTGCGGAGACCGAAAATTATGAATGACGACAACTTTTGGCTTAGGTCTCGACTCGGTTATGCATTCTAAACTGAGTGCCTCCAAAACGAATGGGTGACAGGATTTTTTTTTTTCGATTTTTGTAGCTTTAGACTCACTGGGCCCGTATACGAGGTGTACTTTACGCGCAATTGAGTTCATCTGTCCTGTTTCACGTGTGTATCTCCTCAGTTCACCAACATCCTGGAGGCACTATAGCTCACCGGTGATATGCCATGGCAACCTCCCGGCACAATTTAGGTCAGCGGACGTCTTCGAGTGCCGCGAGGTGGTGGTGTGTACTAAGTTCTTTAAGTGCTTTCACACGCTTCTTTTAAGTACGGCTTCTGAAGTGAATAGGTGATGGTTAGACCGTGTGTTCGCACCACAGCTCCAACTGCCTGGATAGCTTGTCGACTTTACTGCTGTAGTAGTCCATAATTCGGTACGTAGAGCTTAAATTTGTTAACACTTTTTTTGCCGCCCAAGCAGTCGTTTTTTTTTTTTTGGACATCCTTTAGAAACTTCACTGAGGCGATAATGTAGCGTAAGCATGACTGCACAAAAAATGTGGTGTGGTCTTTGTGATGACTATGCAGTACTGTGAAATTTATTACCGTTGTTTTGTGAAGTAAGTTGTTTGATTATCGAATACATGATTTCACTGCAATGAAGTTATCTAAATTTCTAGGAAGGCCATGCAAGCGGTTTCTTTCTTGTTATAGCGACTGTTCGCCCGGTACTCGCTAAAGCTCAAACTATCACGAACTTTTTTATGAGGCGCTAGCATTCAGGGATGATGCCCTTTATCAGTGCTTCGATGGTGAAGCGGGTGATATGGCTTCAAGCTAAATGAGCCCTAGCTCCCATGGTGAATTGGGTTATGCGGCTGACATTAAAATAGCGTCATTATAATTCAGGGTTTATAGATGGAAATGCACCACACTCAGCTACACATAATTAGCCATTTTTATTACTACGAAGGCCACATATGTGTAGAGTGGCGATTTCTTCCGGCAAAATTTGAAGGAAAATGGTGACTTTTTGTGATTTCTCGCACGTTGTTTGGCAAATTCAACTTTAAAGTCAGTGGAAACTCTGAATACAAGTCCTAACCAACTCGCCAAATTGACTGTTAGACTAAATATCTGTGGGGTTCCGCACCAGCGACCTCAATGAAACATAACCCGCGGCATTCAATGAGATGATGTTACTGTTGTGCTAGAGGGCCGCCACGCTATAGCCTACGTGGATGTATACGGTGCTCAACTGCTGAGCGGAAAGACGCGGGCTGCACTTTGAATAGTGTGAAACGTGAGAGGCCCGAGTACTGTGTTAAACCCCATCAAATAGTATTTATTGCGTAGTGAATTTAAACGCAGGGTTTCATTCATGACATGCGGATGCTTTTGCTCGCTCACTCATTCCACGTCGCAGTACATGCACATGCACTTTGCCCGGGCAAAATGGTGCCACGGCGATTTCATTCATCACCCCAGCGTTGCTGACCTCGACCTTTACAAAAGCGAAGTAAAATAAAATGACATTTCAAATGGCGTCGGCACGTGCCTACCAATATCAAGTTTACTGAACGTTTTCGCTTCTCATTTCGACCGTAAGCGTATACGCTTGAGTCAAGCGGAGCATGTGCCCTTAGGAAATTTCATCTAACCTCCCTGTCCTTCCTCTTTCAGTCCTCCTCCTCCTCCTCCTCCTCCTCATGTGCCTGGATTTGCGCTACTCTGAGGCACGACCGCACAATGAAGATATATCTTCGGAGTCACACTCAATATGAATCGCGTACCTCAAGTTCCCTTGCATCGCTTGCTAGACTTCAGGTGGGCTAGTATTGCCATCAGCTGCAAGAGAAATGTTCTGCATGCAGTGCGCCTGTGTATAGGGCATTGTCTCTAGCTTCCAAGCGCGCAAGCAAAAACAGAGGGAGGTGATGACAACACAAACACTTATGTTGTCATTACCTGCCTCGGATCTCGTTTGTGCTCGCTCAAGTGTGCTGGAAAACCAATTCGGCCAGAAATCAGTGCTCCTGCATTATATTTTAGCCCGTCCGCTTCACAGGCACTTGTACTTTCGCGATGGTGTGTGACGTTAAATTACACCCAATATTTTCGATCACTGTCCGCCTCGGGGAATCAGTCGCAAGGGTGCTTGGATGCTGACTCGACGGTCGCATTTCGCAAGCCTTTCAACAGGCCACACTTTTTTTTATATTGAGAGACCGCACACAGGACTTACCGAGTTATTGTGCGAATGACATATGGATTGCAGCCACAAACGAGCCGCATTGCCGCGCCAAACACGGGCTTGCTGACTGTGTTGAAGAGCCAGCTGATCTCGATGCTAAAGGGCTGCGAGCCACCCTGGTCCAGCCTGACGTACAAGAGCCAAAGCGCGGGCCACGTTATAGTCGGGATTAATATTACCAAGCTTTGCTGTGCAGTCAAAATATTGTTTTCTGATAATATAGCTCTCTGAAGATAGCGAACTGAAACGTGAGCAAGTGACACATGCAGTAATGATATCCACACATTACAAGCTGTCGTGTAAAAAATAGAAATGCAAGCAATGATTTGGGCTTTAGCGAAGTGCGGCGTTCCTGCTCCACACATCCCGCGAAACTAAATCTCCGTTCGCTGCTCGTGTTGGTTGCCGGAACTGTCAATATTTTCTTCGCATGTATGGCAAGATCAAAATATTTATCTCGGCTGCGGCGGCTGCATTTCCGATGGAGGCGGAAATGTTGTAGGCCCGTGGGCTCAGATTTGGGTGGACATTAAAGAACCCCAGGTGGTCGAAATTTCCGGAGCCCTCCACTACGGCGTCTCTCACAATCAAATGGTGGTTTTGGGACGTTAAACCCCACATATCAATCAATCAAAATATTTAAACTGCTTGTTTCTCCAGAAGTTTAGTGCCTGAAATGCCGGGCTGGCGGATGATTTCTTGGACAGGTAATCGCAAAGCTAATCTTGCGTGCTTTGGGTTAGAAAACAAGTCCGGCACGTCTACATCTCGGATTTTGTTCGGGCTTTGCACTTGGCCCTGCCCACCCGATACCAAACAATGTAGCCCGGGCCCTGCAGCCCTGGCCCTAGATGAGAAAACGTTAGCCTACCCGAGCCTGTCCCACAGGCCAAGCTTTGGGGCTACCTGGAGACCGTGCACAACTCCAACATGGATACAAAGGAACTGTCGCGTAGACCACAGCATCAGACAGCTCTCAAACACCACAGCACATATCACGAGGATGGCAACAAGAATATTCAACTGCGGACGAGTTATGATGATGGAGGACACATAAAGGCTAGTACAGACCCTCTAGGTCACTGGTATTGTGTACAGTCTACCCTGTCAAGCACAGCTCAAGCAACAATTGTAGCAACCCTCAGGAAAACCAACAAACGTGCTCTCGGACTTTCGGAGAACACCTTGACAGAGAAATTTCTTGAACTATAGGGTATAAATAACGCAGTGCAAGAACACGTCGAAAGGTACCTTCTTGCGCTGAAAATGAGACTCATGCGTATAGACTCCAATGGGCAGGTACATGCTGTAGATACTGGACATGATGGAGGCTCACATAAAAAATTATTCGAATGAAGAGCACACTGAATGACGTTCTCCAGTTCATTGAGACCAGCCCGATACCAAGAAACATGCGAGCGAAACACATAAGGCAAGAAGTGAGGCCAGATCAGAACCTCAGAAAAGAAATTTCACAGGGAGAACAGACGTTTTGTGCGTTAACGAGCCCACTTCGGAGTGGTAGTCAGCGTTGTTAATCACCGGTTCAGGAAAATCAACGGTGCTTCGATCAAAAGCAAAAACATCCGCGAGGCTTAGCTAATAGCAGTCACATTGGCCATCACGCGCCCGGGACGAGGAGCCCACTGCAGAAATAGTTAGACTCGCAAGAAGCGTGCAGATGGTAAAGCAGTGGGCACGTATACCCACAGCTGTCATCTGCCTACTAAAGACGAAAAAAAAAATGCCTTCTCGAGCGACTTCATGACGAGCACACCTTTCCACGAAACTTTGACTAGAATGCAATGTGCCAGCGTCAATGCCCGAGCATGTGCCAAGCAGGAGGCGCACAACAACATGGTACCAGACAGATACCCTGGACGTTATGTAGCAATCTTAGAACACCAAATAGTCTTGACGGAGATTTACCACCTCATCAGAAAGACCTCAGTAGAGAGCTGTCAGTAGCAGTGAAACAGCTACAAGCACATATCCTAACCTCAGTCTACTTCGCCAAATTTATTTGGCAACGTATGACGGCAAATGGCCGCTATGCGAAACACACTGAACGCATTATCATGTTTTATGGGCCTGCCAACACTCGGAGAAGGTGCCAATAAACTACACACCATGGAACGCCGGTGCAGTGGGAGGCTGTGCTGTCCTGTTCGAAGCCTGAAGAGGCCCTTGAAAGGGCTCTCGACTGAGGGCCCAACCTTCAGGGATAATTCCTTCCCCGTTCCTGCGTCGAGTGGCGTCCCTGTCATCGTAACCGGCAACGCAAACTAGAAAGAAAGTTTCCGCGTGTTGAATATTCATAGTTCTTCATAAAATAGAGCGCACAAAACACGGGACAAAAAAAAAAGATCGCTTGTTCTCCCGATCCCTTTCTGTCCTGTGTTTTGTGCGCTCTGTTCTATGAGGAACTATGAAAGCGAAAGAGGATGAAAAAATTCCCGCATATCCACGGAGTGAATGATGATGAAGGAGCTTGCTCCAGAGGTTAAATCCGGTAAACTGTGAATCCTGTGTACATATGCTCAATCATCACCACATAAATTTCTTACACGAGAGTTGTTGTGGTGGGATCGTATATAAGCGTCATATACACAATGTTTATTATTTACATATCAATGTACCATATACAGATATTTACATACTGATGCAGTATATACCTTTTGTTCAAGAGCGTATTTACGGATCTCATCAGCTCGGAGGAACGTATTCATTTCAGTATAATGGCCTTGTGATCCGCAAAGTACAAAGCCAGAAAATCTTGAAATAGAGGATGTAGTGGAAATTTTTAGAAAGGCCCTGATGGCAAGCCCGCGCTGCAGCCGCATTGCGAGCCCTCCACGCTGTCACCTTTGCTTCTGCGGTGTTTATTGTGGGTAGCGTATTGACGCGCACTGAGTGATGCCTGGCGAAAGAAAAAGGAAGCGGGCCGAGCGCAAGCGCTA
Source organism: Rhipicephalus microplus (assembly GCF_013339725.1). Taxonomy (NCBI): domain Eukaryota; kingdom Metazoa; phylum Arthropoda; class Arachnida; order Ixodida; family Ixodidae; genus Rhipicephalus; species Rhipicephalus microplus. The sequence continues at coordinate 129,972,987 of NC_051171.1, forward strand.
TATATATAGGCGCGGCCAACTAGCGGTCTCCTATCAAACTAGAGCACGTGCCGAGAGGGGATCGAGCATCGCCTTTGGAGTCCCTTAATATAGAGAAAGTACCGACACTCTCCTCCATATCCTCTCCAAAGTGTCCAACCCTCCTCTCCCAAGTGTCCAAAACCTTATCTATATCTTCTTTCGAACGGCCACCGTGTGGGCGCTGGCCCTATAACTCGGCTCGCGCTACTGTCATATCAAGAATGTTATGCTACGCTGATAATGCGCGTGATGCTTGTGGCGGCCCGAGAGGCGAGAAACGGGAGAGGAGGGTGCGCGGTGCGGCGGCTCGGTTAAAACGATTGCGGTAGTTTCCTTAATATATACAGGGACTTTAGTCACCTGAGCGGTGGCGCGCCATCTAGTGAGTGCTCTTGAAACGAAGAGCACAGCTGCGCCTCTAGCCGGAGCACTGAGCACTAGCGAACACACCGGCGCAACGACGAGAGACAACCCCCCCCCCCCCCCCCCCCAGAGCACACATGAAGCGCAGCGAACGTTGAAAGACGATGATAGCGGGGCACGCTTGAGGAAAAGGAAATGACAGGGGTGCGACGTCAGCTTTCCCGGCCGCCACACTCGGCGCCATCGTAGTGCTCGCCGCCATGCGCCCGCCTGTGTATCATCACCAAGGTATGCGGCCAGAGCGTCCACCAATACCACGTATGAAATAATGGGCACGCGCCAGTGCGCGATATCCCACTTAGCGAGAAAGTCGCTACGCTCCGTCCGTGGTTGTTATGAAATGGGCTGCACTAAATTGTCCGCGCCAGTCATGCTTCTGAAGATAATCTCTTTATCTGAGCCATGTTATCATCATCATCAGCAGCAGCCTGACTACGTCCACTGCAGGACAAAGGCCTCACCCATGTTCCGCCAGTTAACCCGGTCCTGTGCTTGCTGCTGCCAATTTATACCCGCAAACTTCTTAATCTCATCTGCCCACCTTATCTGTCTCCCCCTAACACGCTTGCCTTCTCGGGGATTCTAGTTAGTTACGCTTAACTGAGCCATGTACCTGTATACAAAGTAGCCTCAGACGGTTATTCTTGAACAATCAGTGGCGCAACTGGTAGTAGTGTGTCATCTGCCGCTGGTGCTAAACGAGGTGCTTGAGGTTCAACGCCGACGACGCCAGGATCCATATGTACACGCCGGCGAACCACATACAAAGCGCCATCGCTGAGCACGCGTTGCCGAAGCTCAAGCTGAGCATCTGCGCTCAGAATTAACGTTAGGCAGTATCGTGACTGTCGGTCAATTTTTAACACGAAAAATGCTTTATGGCAAAGTCCAACACGGCTCCACTGCCCCAGTTCCGTCACGGATAACGCTGTAAAATTTACGGTAGCACATGACAAAGGAAAAACTTTAAAAGTAGCTCCATCACCGGGAATCAAACCTATAAGAATCTTCGCTCCGCAGCGCCCGGTGCGAAAGTGACTTGATCACAAAACATATTTTATTCAACCTCCTAACTGTGAGTTCTTCTATACACCATTTGCAGCTGGTAATATTCATAGCTGTAGGTGGCACTTCAGGGTTGTTCTGGGTATCACGTTAAGCGCGGCATGGCTTGTTTTAGTATCATATTTGGTACTGCGCAGAAACATCACCTTTGAGATGTCCATTACTTCTTCGTAGACTCCGAGATGTCCACGGTAGGCGGTGTGATTCAAACAACAAAAATATTGTTAAGCTGAAGCTGAACTCCGTTACTTCACAAGGTATAGCTATAATTTGCTTATTTTAATGTTAATTAGGTATTTGAAGATACTCGTTATATGTCTAGCAAATAGTGCCAATGCTTAGGAACTACTCCCTCTGTATCGCTGAGGCATACAAAATATGAGCAATGGGGCCTCGTGGGCGGAGCTAATATTAGGTTGTCACCGACTATAGCAAGATGGCACCACGGGCGCACTTTAAAAGTTGTCACCAAGCGCATCGCACTGCGCTTGGCGATAGCGGGGAGCGCTATCAAAAGACTACGTGCTCATAAAAGACTGAGCCCTGTACACAGGGCGTAGTCTTTTGTGCGCATGCAATTATCTCGTGATGGCAGTGGTTTTAAATGCGAAGCATTTCTTAGCGAACTTCGATGACTTCGAGCGTATCTATCTATCTATCTATCTATCTATCTATCTATCTATCTATCTATCTATCTATCTATCTATCTATCTATCTATCTATCTATCTATCCGCCTAGGAATTTTAGCTCTCCTGGCCGTTTCGATATTGGTATCGATACCAAGCTTGGTATGGCATAACATGACTGTATGAAGGACATACATGACTAGTCATAACATGAATATTACGACATGTCATGAATGTCATGAATGTCATGATTTACATTTCATGGTCCTGAAGCTCTTGTGGTGGTTTCGTTCACATGGCATGTTTCAGAACTGGTATGGTATGGCATGATTGCATGGCGAACACAAGCGACTTACCCTAACATGAAAATCATGACATGCGTGTCATTTAACAACATGACTACATGCCACACTGATCATGCGCTCGCAGTTGTTTCGCTCGCTTCACATATGCCAAATTTTGTATTGCGTGACACCAGTGGATGACGATGGTATGTCACTCGTGCAAACAATTATGAGATGAATGTCATGTGAGAACATGACTACATGCCACAGTGAAGGTGCCAATATATTTTGACGTGACGTGGTGCGCGTGCTCACCGGCGTTCATATCGTCGTGTCACGCCAGCGTTGCCACGCCAGGCGCCGGTCCTGCCATATACTCGCAGGCACGTGCCGCACTGCGTTGCTTTGACGCATGCGCGTTTCAGCGCGTCCGGCCAACACCACCTAGACTATAGTCTAGGTGGTGTTGGTCCGTCACGATAACAGAAAGACGCAGTGTTGTCTGAGTAATGCATCGGCGCGAAATGCAGCATGTCGCATTTCGTGCCGGTTGCCGTCGCACCGCGCCGACGGACGCTGGTCGCGCCTGGCGTCAGATTATAGAGTTGTCGCGTTTTGCTTAACGTAGCGTCGCTGTGCCGAGCGTGCGCGCGGGTCTACGCTACATTGGGATATATTGGGCCCTTCGTGATACACTCGCGGCCACTTTGCTAGCTCCACATGTACCAAAATTGGTGCTACGTGACGCCAATGGATGACGAAATATATGACTGGTGCAAACATGATAATCCTGACGCGCATGTCATGTAAGAACATGACAACATACCACGCTCATAGCGTGCTCGCGTCCGTATCACTAGCTCCACACATACTAAAGTTGGTATAACGTGACGTGAACAGATGACGAAGGTAAACGACACATCCAAACATGATAATCATGACGCGGAAGTCATGTACGGCACCATTTACCTGCACCTCGTAACATTGTGCTGATTTTAAAGAGACATATCAACATTTCTCATGCTTCATATATCATCGATTCCCCTGTACGTGGGATCTGCCATTTTTTTTTTTTTGCACTTTGCGCATTTACCATAAATTGGCATTGAAGTTACACAGAGACCGAAAATCACTTCGTTCGCTGCAGCAGCCGCGCTCGCGAAAGAAGCTCACTGCTCACACACAAAGAAATAACTGTGACATTTGCTAGTTAGCGCTCGTCCTGCGTATCCAACTTGTGCGTTCTTTTCGTACGTCCTTTTCTTTAAGCAAGGCGCTTTAGGTATCGAGCTGTGACAGTTGTTCGCGCGTGTCCCGTGTGCTTTTCGCGTGTGCTTCGTGCTTGAGCACCACGATGCAAGTCTCAAGCTGCTTGCCATTGTTCTCGTGACATTAAAATTGTTTCCTTCCTCCGCGCTTGTTGCGTTTATGCACTATGACCGCTCAGCTACGTCTGTGCAAACGCGTTTCACTTACGTGTTAACCGATTTTCATTACAGATGCATCAGCCATGTTTTTAGGTGCGAAGCTCTTTAATCCGTGGGTCGTGCGTCCCCGATGTATGTAGTAGTAGTACGTAGTAGTAGTAGTAGTAGTAGTAGTAGTAGTAGTAGTAGTAGTAGTAGTAGTAGTAGTAGTAGTAGTAGTAGGTAGGCACCTCTAGTTTACTCCTCGGAATGTTCGCTGGATGACGGTACTTGTATATGATAAATATATGATGAAAAGAGGCGATATTGCGGTACTTGGAGTCTTCACTAGATGGGCGAACAGATGGACGCTTGGACAGACTCAGGAGTGGACGCGGGGATGGACGGATGCATGGACGGACGTAAGCACGGATGGTCTGACGGGCGCTTTGCCCCACTCATCATCGTTCACTCTATGGATATGCTGTGATGTTTTTTTTTTTTTTCATGCAGGGTATGAACGCTTGTGACAATAATTTTTTCTAAACGAAAACTTACGGGACGGCTTTTAGCTCTCCCATAGTAGAGCACCACGTGCTCTAAATTGTTAAACACTTTTTTTCTAAACGAACCTTCTGTGACGTGAAGAAGGCCTCACCAAGTGTGAGACCCACGGGGCGGCTTTTAGCTGTCGCATAGTAGAGTACCTAGTACTCAAACTCGTTACCAACGTTTTCCAAACACATATCATACAGGGGATTGCAATCGTTATCACGGGACGGCGGTCAGATCTCCCATAGTAGATATACTCAGAATCATTTACCACTTTTTTCTAAACACATCACGATGCGGCCTCATCAAGTGGGAGGCCCACGGGATGGCTATATGCTCTCCCATGGTAGAGTACCAAGGACTCTAAATCGTCGCCCACTTTTACTTAGCACCGCTCACTATCATCTGGGGTTCTGTTCTGTTCTGTTTTAACTGTTTTGCTGTGGAGAGGTTGAGGTGCCTATTGCCTCGGCTACTCCATATCACAAAGTTCTGCAGCGAAAAATAAATTAATAATACAGAACGGTAGCCAAAAATTAACAATACGGAAAAGAAAAAAACATAATAGCACACTGAAACCAGTTCAAATATCATGCCAATACACAGTTTTCTTCACGCAGTTCACACAGTCATAAACCACTTACACGCACACCTTACTAATCTAATGTCAGTATATACATTACCACATTTTATTTAATACTCATCTCTGGTTGTCAGTCATAGGCGCTTGTCCAGTCCGGTCTCCACTAAAAAGTCTGTCAGGAAGATTATTGCCTTTTTCTGGAGATGCATCTCAGGCCATGGTCCAAGTAGTTTCTTTATTGTGAGGGGCCGTCTGTCCAAACTTGCTAATTTGTTCTTTAATTTTTCTCTTTCATTCGCGTATTTAACGCACTCCAAAAGAATATGGCGAACATTTTCTTCTGCATGACCACAATGGCATTCCGGTGAGTTGGATCGATGTATCTTGTGCCGGAAGCTGTTTGTGTATGCTACTTCCAATCTGCATCGGTGGATCAATGTCTCTAGGTGTCGTGGGAGGTCTGTCGCTATGGAAAATTTTCTGTGTGGATCAACTTCTTAAAGTACCGTTTCCTTTGATTTAGGGCTCTCAAACCACTTCTCCATCGAACAATGGTTAGCTCCTTGCGATATAACATGTCGAATATCCGCCCCAGACATAGGGATTGTGCAATCCCGTCCTTCCTTCAATGCTTTTTTCGCGAGACTATCAGCATCTTCATTTCCCTGTATTCCAATGTGGCTGAGTATCCATTGGAACACGATGTTGTGACCCTGCGATGAGGCATATTCCACAGTTTCTGCGATACATTGTGCTATTTCACCATTTTTGTAAGGTGATCTCACATTTCTGATTAGCTGAAGGTTTAATATCAGTGCATATCACCCATTTCCGTGGCTCAAGATTCTCGCAGATAAGCTCAACTGCTTCAAAGATAGCCACCAATTCTGCTCTCGTCGATGAAGATTTGTGCGATAATTTGTGTTTAGAAAAAGTTGTTAACGATTTAGAGTACTTGGTACTCTACTATGGGAGAGCTGAAAGCCGTCCCGAGTCCGGTGTTCATACACAACAATAAGTATACATCTTCTTTTAGGGGCGAAACTTCTTATAGCGGCACCCGTTCATCCTCCGAGTATGTAACAAGTATAACATTTTGACCTCCAAGGTGGTGCCGGTGAGAGACTTCTTCTGTGCGTTGTTGAACAATAAAAAATAGTGCTCAATGTACATGTCAATGGCTGCTAATGGGGAATGAGAGACGGGAGCATTCGGCTTTTAGTTAACGAGCAGGCTGCGATCACCATTAGCAGCCATTGGCATGTACGTTGAGCACTATCTGACAAGAAAGGGTTGCTACGTTATATTCGCTGGGTGTAACCTCCTTAGCTTTAGAAAGGTTTAGCAAGCGTTGAGCCGCAGTGCCCTGAATACAATGAACTTGTATATACCATGAATGAACTCGAGGTGGTTAAAAATGGGAAGTAGATACGAAGCGCAAGCCGTAAGAAAGTAAAAGCCGAATTCTCCGCCTCTCATTTCCCATTAGCAGCCATTGGCATGTACATTGAGCTTTATCTGACTGAAAACGTTTGCTACGTCATACTCGCTGGGCGTAACCTCCTTGGTTTTCGAAAGGTTTAGCGAGCGTTCGGCCGCAAGCAGTGCCATGAATACAGTGAACTAGTATATACCATGAACTCGAGGTGGTTAAAGGTGGGAAGTGGACCCGAAGCGCAAGCCGTAAGAAAGTGTGCGTGTGCCACCTCTCGTTTAATCCTTGGAATGTCCGCTGAATGGCGGTGCTTCTATATGGGGAACATATGATGAAATGATGCGAGATGGTGGTTTGGAGTGTTGAATAGATGCATGGATGGACGCATGAACGGACGCAGGGGCGGCTGCATGGACGAACGCAGGGACGGTCACACGAACAGACGCACGCACGGACGGGCTGATGGACGCATGGATGGTCACACTGATGGACGCATAGACGGACGGAAGCAAGAACGAATCGACGGACGAATTCATCGCCCCACTCTCCATCATTCACTCCGTGGATATGCTGCCATTTTTTAGATGCGGAGCATCTTATACTCGCGCCTTGTAGTGCGCCGTCCGCACCGCTTCTCGAACATTCGACAGCTGACGCGCGCGCATGCGCCGTCGCCCACTCTTCCACCATCTGTGCATCCCTTCCTCCTCTACACACCGCGCGCGCTTCACTCCTCCACCATCTGTGCACCCTTCCTCCTCTACACACCGCGTTCGACATCTACAATTCTCCTGATTCTCCAGTGGACGCGCATGTGGCGTCGCGCTTCGAGAACATTCAACAGCTGACAGTGCATTCGCCGTCGTGCTGTATATATACTCAAGGTCGGCGCTCGCTCGCTCAGTTGCCGCTCGTCGGTTGGTTTGTACGGCGCGTCGACGTCCAAGGTCGCGGTGAAATGAATTCCAACGAATCCACAACACAATGATCGACGTCCCTTCGACCAGCGCCGCCCTTTCGCATACGTGTGTACGTGTTCACTCATTTAACACCCCCTCCTACAACCACGTTAACCAATTTAGCCATCGACCCAAGTAAGTCGCAATTTAACACCCCATTTCACAACCACGTTAACCAATTTAGCCATCGACCCAAGTAAGTCACACTTTAACACCCCGTTAACCAATTATATGCCCCGCATCCTCCTCAGTGTTCCCCCGAGGGAAGCTGTGGGCAATTGTTTTTTTCTTCTGAATTTCGGGTATAAAGACCGCACAGGCTGACGCTTCTTTTGTGCATGATCCGTCTGTATATATCTTTGTTTTTTCATTATGCATTACATGAAGGTGATCAAGTACCAACTCTGCCGCTACTATAGGTGCCATGTCTGCTTTCTTCTCTATGCCGTCTATTTCACGGATAACTTTGAGAAGTGGCAGCGTCCAAGGTGGTTTTGAAGGTTTCCATTGTTTAAATTCTGGTACTACTGCTTGAAATGGTGATATAGTATCCTGTAGTCTCTTTGCCGTCCTTTGTGTTAGTGCACCAGATAAAAAATGACTTTCATGTTGCGTGAAATGAATTTCAAGATGTTTCTTTAGTTCGGAGTACTTCCAAAGGTGGCTCTCCAGCCTCCGCATACACTAAAGCACTGGAAGTTGACCGTCGTAAACCCAGACATACCCTCAAGCTCCTTGCCAATAACAAGTGAAGTCTCCTTTCGGTGGAGGCTGGGAGTCCATGCAGCAGGGGCAGTGAGTAAGTTACGATGGGGCGTATCCAGGCAACATGTAGGGCTAATAACGACTCTGTAGTACCATCCCATTTGTCCCCGCAGAGATGCCGGAGGATTCGAATGGCCTGATTCACTTTTTGTTCCAGGGACTGGACATGAGGCGACCATGTTAGTCTCCGGTCTAAAATTACTCCCAAGAATTTATGAGTTTTAATAATTTGAATAGGCTGATTTTGCAGAATAACCTGGAAATTTTCAGGTCTTTTTAATGTAAACGGAAGTATGGCTGTATTTTGCAGAATAACCTGGAAATTTCCAGGTCTTTTTTATGTAAACGGAAGTATGGCTGTTTTAGCCAGACTCAGTGCCATACCTCTTTTTTTTAGAAAACGATCTACATAATCCAATCCTTCTTTTAGAGTTTGTAGTACATCCAAAAACAATTGATCAGACGTCCATATACTTATATCATCAGCATATACTGAGCATCTGATGTTAGGTGGATGATTATACGGGAGCTGCGCCATGATTGCATTAAAGAGTGTAGGGCTTAGCACGCTGCCCTGCACGTGGCACTCCTTGGTTGACATGTTCTGACGTTGGGCCCTCCTGCGTAAATACAAAAATTTTCCGGTGCTTCCGGAAGTCAGCGATCCAACGCAGTATCTTGCCCTTGAATCCCTGTAATGCCAGGCCTTCCAGAACGTGAGCGTGACTCTATGTGTCGTATGCTCGGTGGACATCAAGGAATACAGCGACAGTGATGTTTTCTTGCGTTCGTTGGTTTTCCACATCTGTGACCAAATCCAGAATGCAGTCCACTGTGCATCTACCTCTTCTGAAACCGGCTATGCTTTCTGGTAGCAGTTTTTTCATGTCTTGCCACCATAAAATTCGTTCATTGATCATTTTTTCCGTCACTTTTGAAAAACAAGTTGTCAAACTAACCGGCCTAAACGAGTCCAACTGCATAGAACTCTTCCCTGGCTTTAGCAACGGTACTACTTTTGATATCTTCCAACTTTCCGGAACTTTTTCTTCTTGCCAACTTTTATTATAGATGTCCAACAGGTGTAGTTTTCCTTTTTTGCACAAATAAGCAAGAGTAGCGTATGTAACTCCATCTGTTCCTGGTGAACTTGTTCGTTTTACTGAAGACAGCACATATTGGAGCTCCTCTGGTGTGAAGCTGTCATCCAGATCTCATGAACTTATCGCAGAGAACTTCGTTACAACCACCGAAGCTGATTCCGCTGAGGATTTATATTCGCTAGTTTGGGCGGTCTCTCGATTTTTCAGTATAAGATCGCGAAATTCTTCGGCAATCACACGTTCGCTAACTCCTCGAGACAGCGCTAGAGCCTGTAGTGGTCTCGAGTGGACTACTGGCTGTGGGAGGGTGCGTACCATGTTCCACAGTTGAGGCGCCGAGGTAAATGGAGAAAGTGAGGCACATAAATCTTGCCACCTTTTGGTTGAAAACTTCTGCAGTTGGTTATGCATTGCAGAATGTACTTTCTGTGCAACCTTGAAATCTTCTAAATTACCCGACCTGCGATATCTTCTTTCAGATTGGCGTCGTATTGCCCGAAGCCTCTCATACTCAGCGTCAACACCCGAATACCCATCTGGAATGGGTACTGCACGAGTTGCTTTTGTTAGAAAATTTAGAAAATTTAGGTAGAAAATGTTAGAAAACGATTTTCATCTGGGGTTATCACTACGTGTATTCCGGCCGGCTAACCAAAATAACTATGGTTCTCAGTCCACTGAGTTACCACCTCTGTATCGAGCCCTATAGCATTTCACTGACGTTTGGAGGCTACGTGCCCAGAGATGGAGCTCACCGGATCTAAAGTTGTGGACACACTGGTCGCCCTTCTGTGGCCCTAGGTACCTCAGCATTGTCAATCTATAATGAACCATCCTTAGAAACGAATGACTGCAGCTGTGTTGCCAGGCCATCTCCGTGGCTTCGTTTGGCGGTGGAGCTGGGGTTCGCTCCCCACTCGAAATCGGTTGCAACCATGGCAGGTGGTACGCATTTCTACTTGCCCAAACTGCGTCATGGTCGAGACCAATCGACATGCGACGATTCAATGTGTGGTCGCCCGCCTTTTTTGGCGTGCGGTTCATGATGGTTTCTGTGGACAGGGTCTGCGAACGTTCCTGTCCAGCGGCGAATTTCCGCGCGGGCGCTTCTCGGCATTTTTAGTAGTTGCGGGGCTGTTCAGCCTTTGGTGAAACCGATGCAAGATCGTGGCTGGAAATCTCCGCCGGCATGCTTTGTGGCCGATAATGGGGTGAATGAGACGAGAGAACTTTTCGTTCTTTTCTGAGGAGCTCTTTTTCCTGTATAGGAGCACGATTTTCTGCGGCATTGGTCATGCCCCTTCGTCAATGTTGAATACCAAAGGGTACAACTAATTTTTCGATGGACGTGGTGCTAAACAGCGCCTGTTGAGTCTTAGTTCATACCTTGATTTGTAACAAATTGTTTTCATTGCTTCTATTGTATCGTTTTACTATAGTATTCATTGTGTCATGATATCCCATTGAGTTCTGTTGTACAGTCATGCGACGTCGGCCTTTTTTATTAGAGTAATTATGTGTACACTACAACATAGAGATGTACAACGTGTGTACCTGCCCATTATTACTTTAATATCATAATTTGCTTGTTTTTTACATAGTGTAAGTAAACTCTTTTCTAAACAGCCAGATTTTTTAGCTTTCCATCATATCCAGAGACGGCTTTATGCTCTCCCATAATAGAGTATAGTATGTACAAATCGTTAAAAAGTTTTATAAACACAAATCGTCAAACATTTTTGTAAGCGCCCCGTGATACACATGTCGCAGCAGTCTGTAATTAATTTTTCCTTTACTGGGATGGCTTAATTATCTCCCATAGTGAGTACCAAGTATTCTGTATCATGAAACACTTTCTCTAAGCACACATTTGCATTAACGTGTTTATGCACATCGGGAGGGCTCATTGCTCTCCCATAGCTGAATACGAAGTTTAGAAATCGTGAAACACTATTTCTAAACACATTGTCATCACCGTTAACGTATGTCTAAGAAGAAGATGTTCCGTTGAAATGTTATTGATGTCTGTGAAAATAAAATTTCTTAACATGTGCTAAGGGGTGTATCGAAAGTGGCACAGTTTATTGCTCTCCCATAGAAAAAAATTCGTGTAGTACTCTCATGGCCGTTCGATCGGTTTTTAAAATTGTTCATATTCTATTCCAATTACCTCGTGATGTATAGATGATTTTTCAATGTAGAACTATTCTACTTTGCCAGTTGCTACAAACATGCGGAGCAGAAACCCGGAGAAAAACGAGAAAACTCGTCAAGCTGAAGACTACACACCATGTGAATGAGCGAAATACGAAATAGACATAACTTTGAGAGATAGTCAGACACTTGAGTGTATCATCAGAAGAGAAAATTGTGATCGCCAATATCCCCATATACATTTAGATGAAAAAGAATTGACCTGTGCCGGTGACTTTGTGGGGGTGGAAGCAGATGGTCAGCTAAAGCGAGCGGATTAATACAAAAAAAATGGAAAATGTGGCAAAGACGGCAGAAGATTAGGTGGAGGGACGAAAAATAAGCAATGTGCATTGAGAAATGAAATTAGCTAGGGGTAGAAAAAGTGAGCTGGACATCATTTGGAGGGTCTTTTGTCCTACAGTAGAAACTGCTGACGATGACCAGTGGCGTAAATTATGGGGGGGGGGGGGGGGTCAGTGGTGTCAGGATTCTTCCCCTCCTTTTTTCATGCTGGGGAGGGGGAACCCTATGAAAATGTCCCTCCTCAAGATTTATCCTATTAATTTCCCTATTAAATTCTTTTACAGTCAAGGACAACGCACTTTAGGCAATTAAACTCTTTTCTAAACAGCAAGTTTTTGGAGCTTTTCATTCTATCCTGAGACGGCTTTATGCTCTCCCATAGTAGAGGACTATGTACTTTAAATCAATAAAAGGTTTTATAACATCACAACTCGTCAACCGTTTTTTTTTCTAAACATCCTGTCATACACATGTCGCAGCACCTTTAAATGGGAATTGCTTCTTTTAAACAGTAACTAAGTACTTCTAGCCGGTACACACACGATGGCTAAGGCCCTTATGCGTTAGCAGAAAAAGTGCTACCATTTTTAAAGCATGCCTAAACCCCGATGATACAGTCGCACAAATGCTATAGCGCCTGTTTACGAGTTGCTATTGGAAACTTACTTCGCCATGTGATATCGCGAATAGACTGTTCGATGCTCGATGCTATTTCTTCTGGCGAGGTGCCCATTCTCATGCATGCTCGTTTTATTATTATTATTATTATTATTACTATTATATTATTATTATTATTATTATTATTATTATTATTATTATTATTATTATTATTATTATTATTATTATTATTATTATTATTATTATTATTATATGTGAATACCGGGTTTTAGTTTTATGATTACAAATAAAGAATATATAGGAAAACAAAATGGCCACCATTGCAAGCTGTCCCCTTGTGTCGCCACTGACGATGACGACGATGGTGATGAGCGTGCATAGTAATGAGTTGCGTATGATGTTCTCATCCTATAAAGGTGTTACACCACCGCTGTACTTGAATCTCCATGCAAGGAGCTACGTTGGAGTCAACTTTTTTTCAACTCCTCCACCGTCAGGCTAATATAGGTTCGAGGACGCGGGTTCGACTCCTGGCCTCAAAGGCCCTCGTTCAATCACAGCGATATGCAAGAACGCCTGTGAACCTATAGATTCGGGTGCTCGTGTCCCTAGGTGACCAATGTTAAGCCGTAGTCTGTACTATATACGGCGTTCCTCGAAAGCATGAAATGGTTTTGGCATGCAAGGTCTTAGCCTGTGTTCAACACTAGTACAAAATGTTTACTTATAAATGGTATGTATGCAATCGCAATGTTTGTATAAGAGTGCTCCTGTATATGGTCGATATTACGCATACATTAGACGTATCATATCATCAGCACATGGTGTTGTATCATTGCTTCTGCGACACCGTCAACCATCTTTCGTATATGCACGAGCTTCAGGTTACGCATCCGGCATCACGCATTTAGTTGGGCAGTTTGTCTTCGTTAACTGTGCCTTTATGTCATTATATCGTTCAGTGTAAGTTTTTTAGAACCCGAAGAGTCGTGAATTCCTGTGAGAAAACCCACACTGCCAATTTTCCTTAATACGTTATCGTATACTGTAGTGGTATTGCGCCATCGCCGTGATTCACTGTATTCGCATTGTATTATTTTAAGTAGACTTTCTGTTAACGCAAGGTAGAGGCTTCTGTCGTGTTGGTCTGGCAGCTATGGTGATCAAATGCTGACCCGAAAGTTTAGGGATTGAATCCCGGCCGCGGTGGCCGCATTTCGATGGCCGCGAAACACTGGAGGCCCGTGTGATTCGGTTTATGTGCGTTAAAGAACCACGGTTGGTAGTTCCTGATAAGTCGTTGTTTTGGACTACAAAACCCCAAAAATTATTATTAGTAGGTACGGGTGCTCATATGCTGAATACCAAGAGAAGGAAGCTGGTGAAGGGAGACAGAAAGTTAGATGGGCAGATAAGATTAGGTAGTCTGCGAACAGAGTGACAGCAGCAAGCGCAGGACCGAGTTGACTGGCGGAACATGGGAGATGCCTTTGTCCTGCAGTGGACGTAGTTGACGACGACGACGACGACGACGATGACGACGGCGACGGCGACCGACGGCGATGGCGACCGACCGACTGACCGACTGACCGACCGACCCAGAAACCAGGAGCTTAATCAAGTGAACGTTCACTTTGAGATGGTACAAAGCAGAACACTTAGTTTCACGTTTTCCACCAATTTAATACGTTCCTTATTGGGTGCATTCGCATAAATTGCCAGATATTATAACAAGAATTCGAATGCAATACATTTTTATTATTACCTCCCCCAATACAATGCCACACGTCTTCGAGTAGGGCGTACGTTATGCTTCTCCGCAGCACGCGTCACCGTGCGGAGAAAACAATTTGCTGTGCGGATCACCTCAAGCGTATTGCGGGGATGCAGCACGTCTATTTCGCCTGTACTAGCAGCCTTGCGCCAAGCCATTGAACTAAAGTGTACTACTCGAATGATCTTGAAACTTCAGCTGATAAATATAACCTGGTGAAAATGAGTGAAACTTACAAAGAAAAAATTGCGTATGCTCAAGCAGTTTTTTTTTTTTTTAAGAACGAGGTGTTATGAGTGCAGTAACAGTTTCCGAGGCTTAGCTGAGTGCTATCGCGATACACTGTTCATATTTACTTATAGCGAAATTTTCACTATGAGCGTGAGGAAGCAATAAAATAATAAATATAAATATTCAGTAACATAAAACACCAATGTTTGTAAAGTATGTGTGTGTGTGTTTTTTTGTGACTCAGCCTATGCAGCGTTCCGAGCTTTTCTAAGATCACGGGTTGGACTGCCTGCCTCAGCGGCGGAATTTTGACCGAGTCTGGATTGTGAAATCGGTCCTGTACACGCGACTACGATTTGGAAGTTCTTACGTGCCAAAACCCCGACATGATCGTGAGGCGCACAGGAGCGGAGAACTGTGGAATAATTTCGATCACTTGTGCCTCTTCAACGAGTGCCTAAATCAATACTTGTTTCCCATTTCGCCACCAATCTATGTGTGGCCACCATGGCCTGAAACGAAATTTATGTCCCAGCAGCATGCGATCTTTTCACCCGGACTGTATTGCAGTTTCACAGCATTTCATGGGGCCACAAGTCTTCATATCTCTTTGGTGACGCGGCGTCTTAAACTAACCTCGATCTCAGTAAAATTTAACTCAGCCCCACTTACTGGGGGTCAAACTCATCGAAGTATTACTCACTAAAATTTAATTTAGCCGGACTCACTCAGACTGACGCCTAGATGCGAGTCTGAAAGAGTCTGAGCAAGTCGATTCATGAGTTTGGTGACTTATGGTTCCACATGCATTATTATCCGTGGGTATTCAAATCACCATGCCACGTTCATTGCGAATCAAAAGATAAACAAGACATAACAAAAGACAATAAGTACTCATGATGCAAAAACGAATGCGGCAAAAGTTCTTGTCGAAAGAGGCATTTGCCATACTGCAGCAGGGCTGTGCTTTGTCTGAGTTTGTTTCCCTCACGAGAACGCGAATTGATGTACTTACCACGCTATTTCGATGGCGTGCAATAAAATCATGGGATGAGAGACAGCGGACCCGAACTGTCCCCCGCAGTATGCCCTCAAAGAGCGTCGCAAGGCATATTGCTCGCCCATTCCACCAGAAGAAGTCAAAGGCACGTCACACGTCACGGCTACGAAATGTACGGCCACGAGTGTCAAACAAATCTACGTGTTAGTAAACACTGACACTCACTTTTCTATCTTATACCTTCCTCCGCCGCTCAGATTCACTGTGAGGCAACGGGGGAAGGGAAGCCGAGCCGGCCAGTGACGCTTTTCGGAGCTGGAGCGGACGTCGTCGTGTTTTCTCCTTGCGTTACCTAGGTGATTCTGTATGCTTTGCACTGTTTGGGAGGCACACCATGATATTTGTTGCAGTTTGGCCACGAAGTTATGGGCACATGTAGATCGATTAGCGGGATAAAGGCGTATGTATCGGCTTAAAATCACACGCACGCACGCACCCACGCACTTGAATTTGGTGCATGCAAAAAAAAAAAAAAAACAGGATGCTCTAAAATTTTCTGGGAGGACGGCGTCCCTCATAATCATCCTGGTTTTGGGGCGTAAAAACGCAGCAGTCCATTTTGTTTCACCTTCTATGAAAATTGCATGTCATCTGCAGCAGCGCTCAAGCTTGTTTTCCCTGATTTATCGCCGTTTATTCTGTACGACAACTTATCTCTCGTCAACGTGCTGTGTTGCGGCATGGATGGCGAACACACTTGCAAGTGTCTGCCACGGGGCTCATGATTTCTAGCATCATGATTTTGTACAGTTGTGGGTAGATTTCATCTCGTAGTGCGCAACAAAATTAAACCAGACCTTTTAGCATAAAAAAAACTGCAAAAGCCGTGGCCAACTGCCGCGAGACGCACACTTCGAAAATCTGAAAACGCTTTCTTGAAAATAGTGGCGTTACTTGCTGTCAATCAAGGAATTTATATAGTTCAGGCTACATCAAATCACTTATCGTACGTGTGTTCTACCTATTGTATGTACCATAATACGATACTTTATGTATGTCCTGGTGTTCACGACCTGATTACTGTTCTGTAGCCCATATGTGAGGATTCTTTTATCTCCGTGATACCCCAAGACATCGTTAGGCAAGCAGTTTATTGAATTATGAACATTTTTCATTTTTGTTGTTATTATGACATTTTCTATGTATTTTCCATGTGCTACCGTACGTTCGTGTATTTCATAGGTTTTAAGCTCCATTTATCCAACAGTTCGTTTCCAACATCTCAATTAACATCATAGCAAGCTCAATATATATATATATATATATATATATATATATATATATATATATATATATATATATATATATATATATATAGATAGATAGATAGATATATATTGCCACGCGAATTTCTTCTTCTCTTTTTGTATGATTCGGTTTTCTTCACCAACAAAGCCTGGGTCAGGAATGCTTAGCGCAAACTGCACCTTAATGTTCGAGAAGGTTCGCGATCGTTGTAGATCGTTCTGTTAAGATTGTCCGCAAGGCGCGAACACTCCAAATTATTCTAGATCTTGCGAGAATACCAGTGCTAAGGCTGGAACATTCGATGACACATATATAAATGCCGCCGGGCTTCACCGCGTTCAGTTGATCGACGGCCGACGCTCTGTTCGCCGCCATCACGTGCTGACTTTACTTCTACGTGGCGACAGTTTCGACCCACTAAACAGTTCAACTTGAACACCCAGTCTGCTTCCTTCATCCGCGTCGCTACCCAGTGACATTATATAAGGCAGCTTCGCACTTCTGTGGCTTTGTCTATAGTGCCTAGCGTGGAGGAAGAGCACAGTTGTGAACTTCCTCGTACTTTATTATTTTTGTGGCTTTCTCCTTTTTCTTTTTTTCGTTTGTTCTATGTTTATTGCTTCCTTCTATTTCTCTCGCATTTTCTACCTTTCTTTCTTTCTTTCTCTCTCTCTGTCCTTCTTTATCTTTTTTTGTTCCTCGTTATTTTTGTTCTTTCCGCTCTTTCTGTCTTGTTCTCCGTTTTTATACATCTCTTTTGTGTCTGTTTTTATTTCTACCTCTTCATTCCCTTCATTTTTTTCTATATTCCGACTTCTTTTAACGCTTTCTGTCTCTCGCTGTCCATGTTTTTCTCTCTTTTTACTTTTTTATGGCTCGCCACCACCTCTTTGCAGCTACCTCTCGGGCTAGATTCTTCTTTTTTTTAGTGGACCAGAGTAGAACGATGAAATATGCCCCTATTTTTGTGACATACTCGTTGAGGATAGTTGTCTGGTTGTCGTGGGCATTTCACAGCAGTATATGATAGCCTCGCTGTTTAAAATATAGCCGCACAAACAGCGTATAGACGGCAGAAAATACACTGGCACACGCATGCACGCGTATTGATTACTTGGCTAATTATTATTTGCCTAATTACTCAGCTGCAACTCCGCACCTATATGCAGTGTCCTTGCTATCACCCATGAGCTCCTGTTGGCGCGTCAAACTCACTGTTTACATTAGGTTTCTTGTAGTAGTTTATATGTGTAACTCATTCATACATTGCGTGAGATTAGTGCAAAAGTTATGTGAACAAGCTGATTGAAGGAATACATTTGGGGGAATTCCTCCAAACACAGCCACTTCGGTAGAATCAAAGTCAACCGGTCTTCATGTGCGATCGTTCTCGTCATCTCATTACTCTGGGGATCGCCACAGTAATTCCAGCATGAAACTTAACTAAGTTTCGTTTAGCTATATACTGAAACAACATTCGCACGGGAAGGTATACTACCGGCAATGTGCTCAAACTGCCAGTACAAGCAGATATTGCGCACGTTTTGCACATATTTTTATTTCTTTAATTTTTTTCATTAAACGTGCTCGTTAGCTTGATGCGGGACGCCTGGTATAACGCGGGAAAATGAGTTGATACAGCGTAATCTTTATAACGATAAGAAAAAGCAGATACGCATGTATTGAGTGATCGGATTCTCTTGGCAGCAACTCTTATGTTACATGTATATGCAGACAGTTACTGGACTACGCCGAAAAGATGCCACTCTGCCGTCTACGGCTGAGAGTGGCTTTCACGATGTCAATCGCCTTTCGATTCGAAATGGCTGGCAGCTCTTTTTGTGAAAATTGTAGTAGCGAGGAAACATTAGAGCACACCTTCTGCGACCATCCTCGTTATAATGCGCAGAGCGCATCTCTATCAGCCGCTCTTGCTCGCGTACGTCAGAGACCGATGACGGCAGAAGCCATTTTTGAATGTCGACCTGAGAGTTCACCGCCTAGTGAAGGCGACAAAACGGTGATCAACTTCTTGAAGGCAACAGACTTGTGAAGTGTGGCTTTTTATGCGTATTCTCTTCTCTCTCTATCTTTCTCCATATTCAACCCCCACTTTCCCCTCTGTGTGGTAGTATAGCAGTCCTCTTGAACCCTAGGTGGTCAAAATTTCCGGAGCCCTGCACTACGGCGTCTCTCATAATCATACGGTGGTTTTGGGACGTTAAACCCCACATATCCTCATAGCAGTCCTCTTATATTGGTTAACATCTATTCCTTTCCCTCCTGTTACTTCCTTCCTTCCTTCTTTCTACAAAGTTAGGGCTTGGAGTTTCAAACGGGACTACATTATATAAGGACAACTGCATGCGAGTGGAACATGTAATATAGGGGAAGATATTCGACAGGGGTATGTCTGATTTAGTTGAAATTTATACGAACAAAATTAACTCTCCAGCCAAGAATAGTCCAAAGTTTCTGAATTTAAAATTTATAAACATTAAGCTATACACAATATATGATCGTTAAATTTAAGCTTTAGAATCTTTCGACAATGAGTGCCTGGAATGTTATTTCATTCGCACTAATACATGTGTTTTACTCATATTAAGTGTTCGTTATTAACCAGCATGTGATGTGTTATACACATATGTTTTGGGCAGATCACATGATCTACCATCATGTACAACACATATTAAGACACTGATCGAACGACAATATGAGACAAAACCGGCTACAGTTTGAAGAGTATTACGTGGCAGCTCCTTATTTTCTCGTCTGGTTAAGTGTCCTCTAACATGTGAAGCTACGTTTCGGGCGGTGCAAATTCGCTTACATCCGCTCCGCAGAGTGCCACAGCGCCAACGAGAAAGATCGCGCGTGGTTTGACATGTGCCAGATGCGAGTCCGTTATCGGGCTGACGCCTCCGTAGGGAAGCCCGCAGCAACCACCGTCGCGCGAACCCCACACTTTCACGAATTCCAACCCCCCTCCCTTCCCCTCCGACCACCCTCTGCTCCCGTCAGTCTGCGGGCCACCGTAGCAGTCACCGACCGAGCTGCGTTTGATGGACGGGATCTGTCGTCGCAAAAGTGCTCGTTGTGCACGACGCATGACCACCTCTGACCTCACTTTTTTTTTAACTTTCGCGTCAGGTTTCACACGACCTGCACTTCGAAGAGACCAAAGCAGAGATAGCGCGACTGTGCCGCCGCGTGTGGTGCAACCGACCATTATATGCAGACGAACTCGGTCGAGCGGAAGCTACCAATACGCCGAACAGTTACTAAATGAAGAGCCAAGTAACACGGGTTTGGGAACTGAAGTTTGTGTTGACGTCATTTCAGATCCTGGTGATGTCCGCAGGAATAATAATGAGATATGGGGTGATTTAATAGAAATATGTGGGAATAATATTATGTGGCAATAATAAAGATATCTTGGAACAACGGCTGCTGTTCTAAGGTTCACTGACTTCGCACAGCACACGGGCCTCCATAGCACTTCGCATCCATCAAAACGCGACCGCCATGGCTGGGATTGAACACACGACCTCCGAGTCAACTACTAAGCACCTCAACCACGGCTCCAATGCGACTGACTGTGTTCTAAAGAACTCGAGCTCGATCGTCTTATGATTCCTTCTGCTTCTTGGCTTTCCTGTACAGCTTCCATTCTCGCTGCCATCAAGCTTTTATTGTAGACGAATGCGACAACGACGACGACAACAACAACATCATCATCATCATCGTCGTCGTCGTCGTCGTCGTCATCATCATCATCATCATTTATTTATTTATTTATTTATTTATTTATTTATTTATTTATTTATTTACCCTTAAAAGATACTAAAGTCAAATAACAATTTACGTAAGTGTGAAAGCTCCATGCATGAAAATGTCTAAAACGACAATATAGTCAACAGCAGTGCACTACTTACCGAGAAATTAAGGTAAATGCACGAGAACACATGCGCCGCAGCAGCACATGCGCAAAATGATCTCGAAGACGTCAGAGTTGCAGCATACAATTAATCACTAGTATTTGAACTAGCTGCAATAAATAGAGGAGCTTTCGTGCATCAAGAGACGTAATAAAATGTTGCTTGTTCCTTTCTGATTCATTCACAAAAAAATGTGACTGCCGGACGTTAATATGGGGAATGGCGTGAGGTGAGTGGCTCAAAAATTCAATGTTGGCCTGGTTAAACTAAAGCCCCTGGTTAAACTGGACAGGTTGTGCTATCTAGCGGGGACCAGTTGAACCAAGCACGTCTGCCATCTCGGAATCAACGGCAGGAAATCGTTCAAAGGCCGTTGCTGCTGTGGCTACCGCTACTTTCATTCTACTGCTACTAGTGCCAGCGGCCACGCAATAAAGCCGGGCAACGTTGTGCAGGACAACAGTGACGTGAAACGTTCTGCTTGAGGCGAGTAATTTCGCATCAGGTTAGCGCTAAGTGCGCTAACTTGATGCGAACTGCTAAAACGTGATTTTATTTCAAAATAAGCACGTCGTTGACACAAAAATAACACTACGGCGTTTCTGGGCCGATTTCAACACTCAACGTCGACTTAATAGTTGCCTTTACTGTCTCTTTAAAAGCCCCTCTTGGGTCATAACTTCAAGGGCTCGAGGTGTAACAAATGGCAACCACGCGTCACAAAGTTAGTTCACATAAATACTGCTTAGAAAAACAGAAATAATTAGTAAACTGATGAAAATGGGAGAGAAAAACAACAACAAAACAGTGAGCACATGAAAATTACAAGACCGATTAAAAACGCAAATCAAACCCTGCCGATGATGATGCTGCCGTAATAACTATTTTATTTTTCGCACTATTCCTGTCACTTACAATGCCGCAAGAAAAAAAGTATATTCCAGTTCGATACGACAGTCAGCAGAAATTATTTGCTTTAGGTTTTCGTGAATAGTTTTAGGGGCGAAGCTCCTTATAACAACACCCATTCGTCCCTCGTAGCCGTTGTAGTATGTAACAAGTATAACATTTTGACCTCCAAGGTGGTGCCGGTGAGATATCTCTTCTGTACGTTGTTGAACAATGAAAAGTAGTGCTAAATGTACATGCCAATGGCTGCTAATAGGGAATGAGAGACAGGAGGATTCGGCTTTTAGTTAACGCGCACGCTGCGATCCCCATTAGCAGCCATTGGCATGATTGATTGATTGATTGATTGATTGATATGTCGGGTGTAACGTCCCAAAACCACCATATGATTATGAGAGACGCCGTAGTGGAGGGCTCCGGAAATTTCGACCACCTGGGGTTCTTTAACGTGCACCCAAATCTGAGCACACGGGCCTACAACATTTCCGCCTCCATCGGAAATGCAGCTGCCGATGCCGGGATTTGAACCCCCAACCTGCGGGTCAGCAGCCGAGTACCTTAGCCACTAGACCACCGCGGCGGGGCAGCCATTGGCATGCACATTGAGCACTATCTGAGAGGAAAATATTGCTACGTTATACTCGCTGGTCGTAACCTCCTTGCTTTTAGAAAGGTTGAGCGAGCGTTGGGCCGCAACGCCATGAATACAGTGAACTACTATATACCATGAACTCGAGGTGGTTAAAGGTGGGAAGTAGACTCAAAGCGCAAGCATTAAGAAAGTGTGCGTGTGCCACCTCTCATTTAGTCCTTGAAATGTCCGCTGGATGGCGGTGCTTCCAAACGGGGAATATACGATGAAAAGATGCGAGAAGGTGGTACTTGGAGTGTTGAATAGATGGACGAACGGACACACAGACAGATGCATGGATGGATGCATGAACGGACGCAGGGGCGGATACATGGACGCATGAACAGACGCACGCACGGACGGGCGGATGGACGCATGGACGGTCACACAGACGGACGCATGGACGGACGGAAGCAAGAATGAAAGGACGGACGAATGCTTCGCCCCACTCGCCATCATTCACTCCGTGGATATGCTGCCAATTTTTTGCTTTACCCGAACACTACTTTTTCCCTTTCTATCGCTTTTGTTCTTTGTTGTCGTCTTTAGATGTGTCTGCGAATGTTTTGTAATAAAAAATGCCAAAGCATGTGCCTGAGTAAAATGCGAGGAATGCAAAAACGTGAAATCCGTAGGAAAATATACGCTGGCTAAAAAAAAAATGAAAGTTAACGAAGCGCTTCGTATCGCTCCTCCACAAAGGCTGCAAAAGGAATAATAGAATTAATACCTTAACACGGTGGTGCGCAAAAGATTTCATGCGTGCAAAAATGCAATAGAAAGCAAAAGATGAGGAAGAGGATGAATACACGTTTATTGTTCAAAATGGCAGGAGTTTATTTATATAAAGGTAGAGAGGTTGGCCTAACCGAGAGCATGTTCTAGCCTCCTAGCATCTCCTCACATCCCCGTGGGATGTGAGGAGATGCAATAAAAACGTAAGAGGCGTCATATTCCTCCTGCATGGTATTTACCTCCTTTACTTCTTTATTGAATTCAGCATTTGCACATAGCATAGACGTTGCGCATACTTCGTTAAACCTTGCTGCACCAGTCGTGTTTCGCAGCACGCTCGCTATTTCCGTGGTCAATAGATGGCGCCACAGGTTGCGTCGCAGCGCATAATATGCCGCGTGAGTGGCTCCACGTTTGTGTGTGTGTGTGTGTGTGTGTGTGTGTGTGTGTGTGTGTGTGTGTGGTGTGTGTGGTAGTACAAATATACAATGTAACTCTACTGCACGTGCGTGTGAATGACCGTAAATTTAACGTCGAATTAAATCAAGCGCACATAGGCAGGGCGTGTTCACCGATGCTGCATTGTCTGTCGGTTCTAAAATGTTGCAACTACTCCCGGGAGAATTGAGAGCGAAGTCACGCTGCCTTTAACTAACAATTGAAGTGTTGTCCTCTTTAGCCCTTTGCGAGACACATTATGATTCATAATTGTTGACTTTTTTACGTCCCGAAACCGCGATTTGATTGTCAAGAACGCCGTAGTGGTATAGGATCCAGAAATTTCGGCCACGTAAGTGTCTATTACGTGCACCGAAATCTTAGTACAGGGGCATCTGGCATTTATTCGACATGAAATATTGACCGCCACGTTCGGTATCCCATCTGGCGACCTGTGAATCAGCAGCCGAGCACCACCACGGCGGGGAACACGCATTACGACTGGCTGTCTGTAAGCGCTTAGAATTTGCATAAGTCTAGGCCAAGGCCCTGGAGACCACATTTAAAGCAAATGGGAGTGCTGGAATAAATTATTGTGTATCAACAGCATCATAACGCGTCGACGGCAATTAACTACGGTGTACTAATTGTCTAATTATCAAATGACCAGCCATGCTATATTCCTTCATATGGTACACACTATAGCGCAAACTTTGAAATTCGGAAAAGACATATTTGAGAAGATAAGTAAGAGGGAGCTATATTTCTTTGTAAGCCGTACTCAACGACCCAATAAAATTGCATGTGATAGCTATCTTCTGGCCGCGAACAATCCTGTAAGCCTTAAAAAAAACACGTTTTAAAATTCTTGTTGGAACGTGCTACGTGTAGTTCGTCTCGTTGAAAACTTCACTGCTTTCGTGAAGTGCGCAGATAAGAGAGAGAAATCAAGGAAGAAACTAGCAAGTTTTGGCAAATGACCCCTCACATTAAATAAATTACTTGCACCATGGCCTGAAATGTATGTTTAAAAAAAGGCGGACTTTTTCCTTAAAGACTTCTTAGTGGACGCCTGACTGGATAAGCACTTGTGATATAGAGTTATGTGTTGTTATGTACAGAACGATGCGTCAAGTTCATATACTGCAGTGAGCAGAACTAGAAATGTGTGAATGGGGATGATTTATTACAACGTAATCTTCTACAAGCGAACCGTGCATTACCATGCTATTTTAACTTGTTTATTGTGCTATTTTGTGTTTTCTTTCTTTATCACTTTAATTTCTTTTCTAGCTGCTTATTGTTCAATTTGGTAACCTTCGCCTCCTTTTTTTTTTTTTCGCTGATAAATATGGTGTAGCCGGGGTAATCTGAACCTCAACCTCTCCAGACCAAGACACTTAGTTGCAACACAACAGAACAGGTATTTCATACGCCGAAGCCATCGTATATATGCACCATAATATCTCAACCTAAAGGAATATGAAGAAAACTTAGCCAGCAAGAATGTTTAATTTACTATTAGCTCAGTGTTTGTGCATGTTTTCCTCTTTTCCAATGGCGCTTAGAAATTACAGAAGTAAGTTACGTCTCCAAATGAGAACTCGGTGTCGCAAACGGCTTATGGCTTCCCTTTAGAAAAAGGGCCTATAACGCGCTCTCAAGCGTTCACAAGGGAATCAGTGTTCGTTGAATTGTTGCTGTTCGGGCAGCGCTAACCACTCTTTCATAGTGGAATACTTCTATGTACTCGACCTGCCACGGTGTTTCAGTGGCCAAAGCACTCGGCTGCCGTCCCGCAGGTCGCGGGATCGAATCCCGGCTGTGGCGGCTGCACTTTTGGTGGAGGCTAAAATGCTGTATTGGCCGTGTGCTCAGATTTGGGCGCACGTTAAGGAACCCCGGGTGGTCGAAATTTCCGGAGCTCTCCACTACGGGGTCTCTCGTAATCATATGGTGGTTTTAGGACGTTAAACCCCAGATAATATTGTTAGTGCATCTATAATCGCGGACAACGTTTCTTGGCAATGAAGGGAAAGCTACGGGGGCGGAGCTTCTGCACGAGTATAGCGAGCCTGCTTCATGCGCGCGTCTCGTACGCTTATAGTGCTGCTATGGAAAGTGGTGGCTGCGCGCCATCAACATTTCGCATCGACGCATCCGCCACCTAATAAAATGCCCACCACGAAAGTCCCGCAACGTAAAAGGCGGGACTTTCTTGTGTGTACAAGAAGGCGGGATCACAACGCATAAAGTTAAACACAACTATGTCACTGATATGTGTTGCATCGTGTCTCAAATAGGTTCACGTAGGAAAGGAGGATTTTTTTTTCAATTTTCTGTATATAAAATACAAATGCTTCTATGGAACTACATTCCCCGGTGGTAGGATACGCGCGATTTGATTCTGTAGCCTTCTCTTCATTGCCGGCCAAGAAAAGTTGTCCGCGAGTATAGTGCTCTGATCAACGTGGATATTAGTATGATGAAATTCAGTGTATATGCGCCTCTATAGCATTCCCGTGTACTGGTTCAAGAAACTTTCATTTGGGGCCTTCGTGATATTCGTTGGGATATATCGTACATACCGCTGTTCACATAACTCTTAATGTCATTTTTATACCTCCTGCACTTGTTATGAATTGTTCGATACAACTGTGGTAGAGTGCATAGCCATTCAAATAATGTACACCATTTGTTTCAAACAATCATTGCTAGAAATTCGGGCATTTGCTTTGCATTACAAGGGATTCCAAAATGGAACATCTGCATTGGCGAGTATTGTGGCTCGAATATTGTTTCTTGAACAAAACTTCCGTATTTTCGCTTATTTTTCTGTGAGTAAAGTGTTGGCGTAAGTGTATAATTGAAAGCCTAGGTGGAAATATGGCCGAGAAGCGAAGGGGATCGAGGAGAGATGGTTACTTCACTTAATACTCCACTTATTCCTATAATTGGCGTATGTATGTATGTATCATACCCCCATTCTCTCTCCCTACTCTACATGAAAAAAAAGATATATCTGGTTGTTTCTTTTGTACAGATCATCGGCAAGTAATTTTTTTTTCATCACTACCAAGTCCTGCATCTTCGTGCTAGAAATATTGTAACAATGTGTAACCGGCCTGGTTAGAAGGCCCGTGAATAGTTCAAACTGAGGGCCCAAACGGCCCAAACGGAGATGCAAATTCCGTAAGGTTACGTAGGCATTCCCATCATCTTGGATTCGAACAAAATGATACTATTTCTTTTAGGCGCATGCACAGGGTGCCTTTTCGTGCCCGATAAGGCATGTAAGTGGAGGTTGGAGCGTCCTTTCGGGAATAGCATGATCTAACATCGTCACTGCGTGGTATGAGGATGCAGTTCCGGGATATGTATACATTTGTAAACAACGGCGAGGTTATATTCGAAGCGATTGATCTGCCTCCGATGGATAGATGGATGTATACGGAGACATGTGCGGATGTGTGGTACGCTTTCTTTATCGGGTGGTGATTAGCGTAATCCAGGCGTAACATGTACTGAAGTACTGACTTCATGATGTGAAAGACTAAACTTCACTCGTGCATTCGTTTTAAACACCAATGAGATAATTTCCGGTTGGTGATTGCTACCTGCTCAAAGTCTGTTTTGCCTCCGCTCACTCTGAACCGCAATGCCGTTTCATTGCCTCGATTTTTTTACTTAATATATACTTAATATGTACTGGTGGTCTAGTTTGTCTGATATTTTTCAGTAAGCAGCGCACAGAAGGATACAAAACACGCACACATAAAAGACCCAAACACAAGTGTTGTACTGTCTGATTCATTTTCGAATGGCCCTCCTTGCGTATGAGAATACGCAAATGTGCATTGACCGCAGCGACAACGATGAAGACTGCACAAAACACACACACACACACACACACACACACACACACACACACACACACACACACACACACACAAATGCATCAAAACACGCGATGCTGATAAGAAGTTGCAACACAAAAACAGTATGTTGTTGTATACCAAGGTATACCGGTGCGCTATTTTATAGGATAATACCGAATGATTGCCTCGGTCTAGATTGGTGTTCGTGGTTAAAAAAGGTGCCCGATTTCTGCAGCCCTATGAGGAGCACGAAGCAGTGGGACTATAATGAAGAAGCGTATGAAATGTTCGGCCGCTTCTTCGTCATCTCCAATCGAGCTGCATACGATGAACTTCACGATGGATGGATGGGTGGATGGATGTATCCGGCTGTGCCCTTTAAATCGGGCGGTGGCTCACGCCATCTAGCCATAAAGTTAAGTACTATCGCTGAGTGTTTAAGGATTGAATTTCACTCGCGCCTCGATTGTAGCCACCAATCAGTTAGCCTCCTCCTGGTTATTTCTACGCGTTTAAAGTCTATTTTGCCTTCGCTGTCCCTAAACCCCAATGCTTTGAAAAATGCGGCGCCATTATCTTCGACAATAGGGTGGAGCCCTTTACAGAAAATCATCAAATGTTCAGCAGTTTCCTCCTCCTCTTGACGCGCACTACATACCGTATCTGTGCCTTCGTATTTTGCTCGGTACGTCTTGGTCCGTAATACACCCGTTCTAGCCTCGAAGAGCAGAGAACTACCCCAGAGAACTACGATGAACGGGTATGTGGCGCCCTCTAGGGGCGCATGGCGTCGGCGCTGCATAGCTATGCTATTGCCCTCTATGCCATTTTCTTTCCCCCCCCCCCCTTTTTTTTTCGTCTTTAAGTTCAGCTGCAATCTCGTCTATGCATGACCACCACCACGGCCCTGTCACATTATTTGAGATTAGTGTAACTTGTCCGAGGCAAGAGTGTGTATACGTGCAACTTCGCGAAACGAGCGCGAGGATTAAAAGTATGCTCGAATTTGTCACGTACGAAAGAGAGAAATGGCAAAGGGGGCGAGCGAGAAAGCTTAGGACGACGGTTCGTGTGAATACGCTTGCGGACGAGGATTAACGTTGGCGTGCTGCCGGCGCGAGACGAAAGAAGGTGAAGGAAAGCCTGTTACACACACCGAGGAGCCGACAGATAAGAACACCTGGTGCATGTGGCGGTACACCCCGCGATAGTGTGCTACACGCGGTTAAAACCCAAGGAAGATGTGCCAGCTCCGCCCACAGCCATCGCAGCCCCTCCCATAGAGAAATTGCATGAATGCCTTGGCCAATAGAGCTTGCTCATTTTCTGGACGTCAGACGCTTCTCGTAGTGTTTCAGACGGTTGGCTTTGCCACACAGAAATTCAGTCGTATCGCTTGTCTCAGGTCGAGAAGCTTGAACGTCCTGGTGAATTTCGTCACGGATTCTCATATTGCTGTTCAGCGAAAATCATATTTTTAGGTGGTCAGAACGAACTCTTATCTATTATTATGCGTAGCATTTGCTTTATAATGGCGGTTTCTATCCCGGAAGTGGTGGTCGCATTTCGACGGAGGTCAAATGGTAGAAGCTCGCAGCGCACGTTGAACAACACCAAATGGTCGAGATCTAAGGAGCTCTCGAATACGGCGTTTCTCATAATCGTATCAATCATGGTTGTGGGCCGTAAAACCGCAGATAATAGGGGCGAAGCCCCTCAAGACCTCAAAATGTCCGTAAACCACCGTCAGGCGCCTACAGCAGATGTAGTGCAGGTACGTGGGAACAAAACGAAACATCTCTGAACAACAAGAAGGTTATCAAATGGTCGTTAACCAGAACAAGCAAAATGGAAGGCGAGAACAACGTAAAAACACCAATATTTAACCATTCATCAGTCAAAGCATATGACAGAACAAAATGGACAGTCGTGAGTCATGATGCGATCCTCACCCCATCATCAGCAGCCACTTCATGGATATAATTTTATTATTATTATTATTATTATTATTATTATTATTATTATTATTATTATTATTATTATTATTATTATTATTATTATTATTATTATTATTATTATTCAAACTCACGCGAGATGTTCTTTTATGTCAGATGTGAACATCACGATTCCACTGTGTATATTTCTTGTATACGAATTCCCAGGTCTGCAGCGCGGCTAGCGTGCACGTCTTCGCCGCATCCAAGAGCTGAAAACAACAAAGTCCGCCGTGCGCCCTCGATTGTCCATTCAAAACACGACGCCAGAGAACACCTTTTTTTTTTCGCGCTTCGCAGACAGCAGTCGCGAGTTGGCAACGACCACCGCGAACCGTGTACGGAATGTCATCGATGTGTCGCCGTTGCGTAAGATATACGTTTGCGACGACTATAGTCTTGCCAGAGGCTTCAAACGGGTGGGGGGTGCCGTCGCATTTGCATTTTTATTTCCGTTTCTCCCACGAGGCCTTGCCAGTTGCAAATATGTAGCTCTCCAACATAGGTGCGTTTTAACGAGCCTCACCCTTTGAAGAGTTGTTTTTCTTTCTTTCTTTCTTTCTTTCTTTCTTTATTTCTTTCTTTCTTTCTGTCTTTCTTTCTTTCTTTCTTTTTTTCACGTAGACAACTTGCATGCGTCGCTGCTCTTCAAGGGGCCATGGGTGTCACACAACATAACACAGATTATAATCTATGTTGTGTTGTTTCTGGCCAAAAGCTGGTGAAACTTCAGCGCAATTGGTCGAGCACCTAATTAATCATAAGTATTTTTATAAACACGCGAGAAGCCTGACCCACGTATTCACAAACGCTCCTCGACTCGACTTTCACCCTTCACTTCACAGAGTTGAGCGCTTCGCCACCACTCGGTTGAAAATGACGCTGCGCTACTCAAGAATCGCAGCAGACTATCCCTAATATGCAGTGACATGTTCTACCAAGAGATGGCGCTCTCATCGGCTTTCTCAAGTGAAGGCGAAGCGTTGAGTGAAGGGAGGTTCTAGAATACGGGGGTGAGAGTCTGGAGTGGCGCTCTTGCAAACTGTGACGTATATGAGGCCGCTTGCTTTGCGAGCGTCTGTATTCTTGCCAACGATTTTGCGTCGTGGTCGGCTGCGCGCGTAATTGAGCCATTTCAGCTTTCTGCAGATTGGCACTGAAAGCTGAACGATTAGCAAGGGCCGAAACTTGAGTAGAAGGCGATGGCTCCACTCTATGAATCACATGACGCCTCACGTGCCGTGTCAAAGTGGCGGACGCTGGCACGGGACGGGACTTATATCCATCCGGCGACTTACAGGACTGATTTTACAAGGAAAACGTTTTTTTTTTGTCATTTCCTCATATATCTTTCATATATTTTCAGACTGAAAAGGCCCTCTACTCCTATTTTTCGCTGGAAACCTCAATTCGGTAAGTGACCGTGTCATGGCCCTTCCAAAAACTATTGGCACACGGCAAATATGCAAGAGAGATTTCCAGCTGTGCTTTATCTAACATCATAACCACAATAAGGTGCTCAGTAAAATCACTGCAGCTGAACTGCACAACAGGGCGCATTCTTCGGAGTACCGCAACGATATAATAACTCATTAGTTCACGGTAAAGCACACGCTACCTGTTATATAGTTTGATAACTTCTCAAGATTACACTACATAACTCACAAATATCACGAAATAGTCATTTTCGCTGTATGTGGTATCGCTACCTTTTTCTAGCTCTTGTAAGCCTTTCCACGCAGTGACACGTGAAAAGATATAGCTATGTATACACATTGCGGAAGTGACGTAGCGTCGTGTCATCGTCAGCTGCTTCGTTATGTTTCCCAAACGCTAACGATGTCATATTAACTTGCCTTCAAGAGCGGGCTGTCATAGGCCGTTGTTCGACTCGCCAATAAGCTAAACACCGATGATAAACTTTCTAATTTTTCATCCATATAAAGACGAGAATTGCAAATGCGAATTTCAGTTCAGGTAACTTTCTACAGTATTGCGGAAACTTGATCGCTATTTGAAGAAAGTCAGGCGCTATGAAACGTGCTATAGTAAAGATAGAGAACCCGAATGTATTGCAGGTAGGTACAGCTGCACGAAATTCCGGCATACGCGTGGCAGGTAGATCAAGTACAATAAATCATAAATCAGAAATATCCAACACGACGGCACGGCCATCAAGGATACGGACCAACATGTAAAGATTATTTCTAGCGGTGCCTTAAAGACACGTGCAAGACAAATTACTGCCGAAATTCTCGCTGTAGATTTGCAACGAGTTATATATAGCTACCACACAACGAGATCATTCCACAGTGCCATTTGTGCATATAATATCAAAACAGCACTTAACTTTCTCGGACGCTGGTCTCATTTAAATGATTCTGTCGTTTGTCGCCGTGGCGTGTTTTCTCTGTTATCTGTCGAGCCATTTGGGCCGGCCTTCATTCTTAATCATGACCATCTGAAGTAACACGCAGCGCTTATCACCAGGTAAACCTCTATATGCTCGTTAACGAACCTACACCCCCTATCTTTCTTTCCGGGAACGAACTGTCTTTAAGGGAGCCGCCCTTTGTCCGTGCTTCTTGCAGACAAATTGGCTCAACCAAGCTTCTTCGCGTGCTTCGGATAAGTGCATCGCACGGATGTCATTCCTTTATCAATGACCATTGGTACATGTTGTGCACAGGAAGACTATCTCTGTGCAGGCAGCGCCGATTCGCTCATCTATACTGTATACACATCTTGCCAAGCAGATTGATGCCCCTTCATCTCCCTATGTGCGAGGCTTTCTCCTCGCCCTCCAATATCTGTGCCATGCGCCTGGCAAGGAAGGTCCCATCCGTCTATCTATGCTTGTTCGTACATAGATGCGAGTGCCAATAAATGACTTGCTCCGTGATAGCGGCTCATACGAGATCTGCATGTCCACTGACGACGCTTATCTGCTTGAGCGTCCCCTCGCACCGTCGCTCATAGGGCCGCTTGTGCGCCTCGTGATGGAAACCGGTTCCTAACTTTTCTGTCTCCCTTTCTCTCTACGTATCTCCGTGTGTATGTGCGTATTCGAGTTCTGCTGAGGACGCAGTGGTACACACTCGGCATGCGCAGCGCTTGATTGTCGACTTCCCTTCTTCTTCTTCTACTTCTTCCTTCATCGTGCTGGGCATACAAGTCTCCTGAGAAACCGACGCAGGCTTCCGTGCACACGCTCGGCCATCTTCTTCCGGCGAGCTCTTGTTTACTTTTTTTGCATTCGTGAAAAAAAAACATAAAGAGTTCACCGACCTCTATAAGCGTGACGTCCCTGGCCGAGCGTGCTTCTAGTGCAGGATAGGCCGTATATAGATCCTGAAGGGACGCTAAAAAAAGCAGAATAATTTCAAAATTTTCACGAATGTTTTAAGCGGCGCATTTGTGTACCCCCTTCAAGCTTCCTTTCATTTCCCGATCACGTGGGTGTTGGTTTCCTTGACTCGTGCGTACTTGTCAATTGTGCAACTCGGTCCATTCGATTCTTGTCTGCCACCGGAAATCTGCGATTAACCTATCATGTGTCACACGCTGAGATTATTTTACAATCATGCTTGAATTACCTCCCTACCTTTTCGATATTTTTTATTCTCTCTCATGTCGATGTAGGCTATTAGAGCAACGTCCACATTCCTCGGCAGCCCACAAGGCAGTGAAAGCCCTGCTGTGTTTCCTGAGAAAGACGGGCTTGTGTGAATGCCTCTGACATGTGGTGGAGTTCTACACGCTGCAGTAAAATTACTATCAGTCCCTCCTTATTTTCTTTCTTTTCCCTCTCTTCCCCTTTCTCATCTTCTTTGTCCCCTTCACTAATCCCCCAGTGTAGGGTAGCTAACCGGATGTCTTTCTGGTGAACCTCCCTGCCTTCTCCCTCTTGTTGCTTCCTCCTTCCTTTTCTCTGTCATGCTTGCATGTGCGCATACGCATGTCACGTATACGTGTACGCATGTCAACGTCAGACGCCTAGGTTCAGTACATGGTTATGGTTCTCAGCTGCAGGCCTGAAGGTCGCGGGTTCAATCCCGGCCACGGTGGTGGCACTTCGACGAAAGTGGAGGGCTGGAAGCCCGCGTATTCTGTGCGATGTCAGTGTGCTCGTTGAGCAACACCAGATGCATGGTCGAAACATCTGGAGCCCACCTCCACGGCGTTTCTCGTATTCGCGTCGTTCTTTTGGGACCTAAAACCCCCGGATATCATTAAGATTATGTGTGCGTGTCATCTAAATATCATACACTTGGCAAGGCTATGCGAGCATCCGCATCTAAAGTGAATGTTATTTATGTGCGAAGGGTACGTGAACATCCATGTCTAAAGGCATGTCATCCGTGTGCAAAGGATGTCAACATCCATGCACATAACGTAACCTAATGCGCATGTCAAATGTGTAGTGCGAACATCGATGCACCTCCCTTCTCAAAAAAGAAAAAAAGAAACAACTAAGTGTCCAAATGAGCACGTGTAAGAGGCACAAAGTAAAGAATGCGTGAGTATGAATTTTTGCGAGTGCATTTTATGACACACAAGTCAGCAGCAGCAAGAATCAACCGAATGTCAATGAAGAGAGAGATGAAATGTAATCAAAGAAGGCTGAAGTGTTTCGTCTAAGTGGTGATGTATTTTGTGGATGACAGGGATGACAATCTATACTGAAATTCCCGGAAGCGTTAGCCTGGTTCATCGTCAGGCTCTTTACTCCAGGTGCCTAGTGGAGACATTGATAAATACCCTGATCGGGCAAATAATACGGGCAAATAATACATACTCTCCTAAACATAGAGAAAATAGTCATCCATAAAAATTTGTCAAATAGAGTGGTTCTCAGAAACACAGACAGTGCTTTTGTGTCGTGCATCTCACCGCTGTATAATATCATGGCCGAGTAGGTGCCGCTTCTCCAGGCTCAAACCGCGCGCGTTGTATATGCAGTACTGCCTTCGGAATCTGTCGTTCTGCGTGGCGGTGGGAACAGTCACAGAAGACGTGTTGAAGAAGTGAACCAAAGGGACGAACATTGGCACAGAGTGACGAGGGTCACAAAGAACTGCAGCCACGCTATCTTAGTAAATTACTGAAAGTTAAGATCGAAGAAAGTCCCGCTATTCTTTTATACCCAAATGCCGGCCCGAGTTGTGCTCTGGCGTCTTGTATTTTAACTTTATTTTCAGCCGTATGAAAAAGAAAAAATTAACGGTGCTGCGGATAAAAGAATCGCGTAGCTTTTTGTGTCCAACTTCATATATATATATATATATATATATATATATATATATATATATATATATATATATATATATATATATATATATATATATATATATATATATATATATATATATATATATATATATATAGTGTGGGCATTTGTTACTTACATCGTCCTCATCCCTGCATGATCACAATCACCATCATCCGCTTGTCTCTTTGTCCTCATTGCCACTCTGGGTCATCATCATTGTCATCGTCAGTGTACTGGCTCTGCCCGTTCGTTTTCCGAGGTCTTTCCTCAAATAAACGCTGTCACAACTAAGACTATCAAGACTTCATACGTGGTGGAGGTGGATTTTCGGTCCTCTTACCTCCCGCAGCCCGCTCTACCCGCTGGAGCTTCATTCAAGCCGCCGATTGCGCCCACTGTCAGGCAGCATGTCCCCGACCGAGCCTACCAGAGCTGATGTCGTCAACCACGCACCGACGCAAGCTGCCCCTCCTATTTACATACACGGACATCAGCGGGAACCCCCGCTCTTCGCTGGTCTTCGTGGAGAAGACGTAGAAGACTGGCTCGACGACTACGACCGCGTAAGTGTCGCTAATCGGTGGGACGAGGCTGCCAAACTGCGTTACGTCCTTTTTTATCTGACCGGAGTCGCACAGACATGGTATTTTAACCACGTCATTGACCTACCCGACTGGGCTACCTTCCAGCAGCAGCTGCGACACGTTTTTGGGACCCCGGACATTCGATCCGCCGTCGCGAAGAGAACACTTGATGCTCGCCGACAACATCCCGGTGAATCATACACTTCATACATCGAGGATGTCCTCGCACTGTGCCGGCGTGTCAATCAATCCATGCCGGAATCGGACAAAGTGCGCCACTTATTGAAAGGCATTGGGCATGTTGCCTTTAATACACTTGCTGTGCAAAACCCAGCTACCATCGCTGATGTCGTGACGACATGCCAGCGCCTTGATACGCTGGACTCTGTTCGCCTCCAACCGGACATTGACGACCACCACTCTACGTCTCATGGCCACTTGCGTGACCTCATCCGGGACGTTATACGTGAAGAATTGCGGTATATGGGCTTCACACCTCGTACACCACGTCCTACACAGTCTTCGGGAGTGCCCTTGCGTGACATCGTCAGGGAGGAATTAACTTACATCACTGACCGGCGTTGCACCCGTACAGCCACCTGCTTCACGCCCCATACCCACGTACCCTGAAGTTGCTGCCGTGCCTCCCAGCGACGCCCACGCGACATTGCTGCGTCCATCTCACGCATCAGTTGCTGCCGCTCCCCCGGTAAACTACCATTCCGTGCTCCCTGACCCTCCGGCCCACCTGACCGCGCTATCTTCAGGTGCCCCGAATTCCTTCTATTCCCCACAGCGGCGCTCGTCCCTCCCTGTATGCTACTACTGTGGCTATCGCGGCCACATATCTCGTTTCTGCCGAAAGCGCCAGCAAGATGAGCGTCGGAACTTACATCCTCGTTACTTACATCGTCGTTACTTACATCGTCCTCATCCCTGCATGATCACAATCACCATCATCCACTTGTCTCTTTGTCCTCATTGCCACTCTGGGTCATCATCATCGTCATCGTCTGTGGCTCTGCCCGTTCGTTTTGCGAGGTCTTTCCTCAATTAAACGCTGTCGCAACCAAGACTATCAAAACTTCATAATATATATATATATATATATATATATATATATATATATATATATATATATATATATATATATATATATATATATAATGTTGCGTACATGCACGAAGACGAAGAAGCGTATACGGGGAACGCACTCGTGGCCGAGAGCGAGAGAGGAAGAAGAGGATCAGGAGGATCTTTAACCAGTCGGCCGCTTCTGAGCTGCCCCTCACGACCTAATAAACGGCCCCTTTCAACGCGTACCAGTCTCTTTCTAACGTAGCAGAGTGGTGGAGGTGCTGGGTAAGCACTTCAACTACGGAACGATCACTGCCACAGCTTCGACGAAGCCGTCGACTTGCCGGTCTCCCACCATCGCTTTTATTGGCCTGGTATGCAGAAATCTGTTGAGAGTTATGTGGCAAGCTGCATGCAATGTCAGCGTCACAAACGTCCATCAACTGGTCCAGCTGGTCTTCTACAGCCGATGCCTACTCCAAGTGCACCTTTCGAACAAGTGGGCATTGACTTTCTGGGCCCCTTCCCAAAATCGGCTAAGGGCAACCGATGGATAATTGTTTGCGTCGACTACCACACACGCTACTGCGAGACGGCGGCCGTCCCCTCCGCAACTGCCAGTGAAGTCTCGTCGTTTTTGTTACAGTACGTCATCCTCCGACATGGCCCACCTTGCCTGATTATCAGTGATCGTGGACGACAATTCACAGCGGATGTCGTGGAGGAGCTGCTCCGTTTATGTGAGTCCCGCCTGCGTCACTCGACACCATACCACCCACAAACTAATGGGCTGACGGAGCGTACCAACCGCACCATTATCAACATGTTGTCTATGTATGTCTCATGCGACCACAAGAACTGGGATGACGTACTCCCGTTCATTACTTACGCGTTCAACACCGCGAAGCATGAGATTACAGGATATAGCCCTTTCTTTTTGCTTTATGCACGTTCGCCCCGGCACACAATCGACACAATATTGCCTTTCTGTGACCACGACAACGTCACTGTCGCCGAGACTCTCTGCCTCGCCGAAGAGGCGGGTCGCACAGCTCGACTACGCACATTGGCGTCGCAAGACAAAGCTAAGGCACGCTATGACATTCCCCATCGACCAGTGATTTATCGCCGTGGTGATCTGGTGTGGTTGTGGACTCCGATGCGCAAGCGCGGGTTATGCCAAAAGTTTTTGGCCACTTGCGATGGACCTTTTGTCATTGTCAATAGACTTACAGAGGTCAACAATGTAATTGCTCGTCTCACGGCAAGTGGTCGACGAGCTGCCAGAACTCAAGTGGTTCATGTTGCCCGCCTGAAACTTTACACGCCACGACAACTTGACTGACTCGTCCGGCGGCCTTCGTCTGCGCGGAGAGGAATGTTGCGTACATGCACGAAGACGAAGAAGCGTATACGGGGAACGCACTCGTGGCCGAGAGCGAGAGATGAAGAAGAGGATTAGGAGGATCATTAACTAGTCGGCCGCTTCTGAGCTGCCCCTCACGACCTAATAAACGGCCCCTTTCAACGCGTACCAGTCTCTTTCTAACGTAGCAGAGTGGTGGAGGTGCTGGGTAAGCACTTCAACTACGGAACGATCACTGCCACAGCTTCGACGAAGCCGTCGACTTGCCGGTCTCCCACCATCGCTTTTATTGGCCTGGTATGCAGAAATCTGTTGAGAGTTATGTGGCAAGCTGCATGCAATGTCAGCGTCACAAACGTCCATCAACTGGTCCAGCTGGTCTTCTACAGCCGATGCCTACTCCAAGTGCACCTTTCGAACAAGTGGGCATTGACTTTCTGGGCCCCTTCCCAAAATCGGCTAAGGGCAACCGATGGATAATTGTTTGCGTCGACTACCACACACGCTACTGCGAGACGGCGGCCGTCCCCTCCGCAACTGCCAGTGAAGTCTCGTCGTTTTTGTTACAGTACGTCATCCTCCGACATGGCCCACCTTGCCTGATTATCAGTGATCGTGGACGACAATTCACAGCGGATGTCGTGGAGGAGCTGCTCCGTTTATGTGAGTCCCGCCTGCGTCACTCGACACCATACCACCCACAAACTAATGGGCTGACGGAGCGTACCAACCGCACCATTATCAACATGTTGTCTATGTATGTCTCATGCGACCACAAGAACTGGGATGACGTACTCCCGTTCATTACTTACGCGTTCAACACCGCGAAGCATGAGATTACAGGATATAGCCCTTTCTTTTTGCTTTATGCACGTTCGCCCCGGCACACAATCGACACAATATTGCCTTTCTGTGACCACGACAACGTCACTGTCGCCGAGACTCTCTGCCTCGCCGAAGAGGCGGGTCGCACAGCTCGACTACGCACATTGGCGTCGCAAGACAAAGCTAAGGCACGCTATGACATTCCCCATCGACCAGTGATTTATCGCCGTGGTGATCTGGTGTGGTTGTGGACTCCGATGCGCAAGCGCGGGTTATGCCAAAAGTTTTTGGCCACTTGCGATGGACCTTTTGTCATTGTCAATAGACTTACAGAGGTCAACAATGTAATTGCTCGTCTCACGGCAAGTGGTCGACGAGCTGCCAGAACTCAAGTGGTTCATGTTGCCCGCCTGAAACTTTACACGCCACGACAACTTGACTGACTCGTCCGGCGGCCTTCGTCTGCGCGGAGAGGAATGTTGCGTACATGCACGAAGACGAAGAAGCGTATACGGGGAACGCACTCGTGGCCGAGAGCGAGAGATGAAGAAGAGGATTAGGAGGATCATTAACTAGTCGGCCGCTTCTGAGCTGCCCCTCACGACCTAATAAACGGCCCCTTTCAACGCGTACCAGTCTCTTTCTAACGTAGCAGAGTGGTGGAGGTGCTGGGTAAGCACTTCAACTACGGAACGATCACTGCCACAGCTTCGACGAAGCCGTCGACTTGCCGGTCTCCCACCATCGCTTTTATTGGCCTGGTATGCAGAAATCTGTTGAGAGTTATGTGGCAAGCTGCATGCAATGTCAGCGTCACAAACGTCCATCAACTGGTCCAGCTGGTCTTCTACAGCCGATGCCTACTCCAAGTGCACCTTTCGAACAAGTGGGCATTGACTTTCTGGGCCCCTTCCCAAAATCGGCTAAGGGCAACCGATGGATAATTGTTTGCGTCGACTACCACACACGCTACTGCGAGACGGCGGCCGTCCCCTCCGCAACTGCCAGTGAAGTCTCGTCGTTTTTGTTACAGTACGTCATCCTCCGACATGGCCCACCTTGCCTGATTATCAGTGATCGTGGACGACAATTCACAGCGGATGTCGTGGAGGAGCTGCTCCGTTTATGTGAGTCCCGCCTGCGTCACTCGACACCATACCACCCACAAACTAATGGGCTGACGG
This sequence comes from Rhipicephalus microplus, assembly GCF_013339725.1. Lineage (NCBI taxonomy): Eukaryota > Metazoa > Arthropoda > Arachnida > Ixodida > Ixodidae > Rhipicephalus > Rhipicephalus microplus. The sequence continues at coordinate 130,012,474 of NC_051171.1, forward strand.
AGCGTACCAACCGCACCATTATCAACATGTTGTCTATGTATGTCTCATGCGACCACAAGAACTGGGATGACGTACTCCCGTTCATTACTTACGCGTTCAACACCGCGAAGCATGAGATTACAGGATATAGCCCTTTCTTTTTGCTTTATGCACGTTCGCCCCGGCACACAATCGACACAATATTGCCTTTCTGTGACCACGACAACGTCACTGTCGCCGAGACTCTCTGCCTCGCCGAAGAGGCGGGTCGCACAGCTCGACTACGCACATTGGCGTCGCAAGACAAAGCTAAGGCACGCTATGACATTCCCCATCGACCAGTGATTTATCGCCGTGGTGATCTGGTGTGGTTGTGGACTCCGATGCGCAAGCGCGGGTTATGCCAAAAGTTTTTGGCCACTTGCGATGGACCTTTTGTCATTGTCAATAGACTTACAGAGGTCAACAATGTAATTGCTCGTCTCACGGCAAGTGGTCGACGAGCTGCCAGAACTCAAGTGGTTCATGTTGCCCGCCTGAAACTTTACACGCCACGACAACTTGACTGACTCGTCCGGCGGCCTTCGTCTGCGCGGAGAGGAATGTTGCGTACATGCACGAAGACGAAGAAGCGTATACGGGGAACGCACTCGTGGCCGAGAGCGAGAGATGAAGAAGAGGATTAGGAGGATCATTAACTAGTCGGCCGCTTCTGAGCTGCCCCTCACGACCTAATAAACGGCCCCTTTCAACGTCTACCAGTCTCTTTCTAACGTAACAATATATATATATATATATATATATATATATATATATATATATATATATATATATATATATATATATATATATATATATATATATATATTTACTGAGTTCTAACAAACAATAAAGCCAAGGAATGTATAGGAAAAGTTATTAGAACCAATGTAACAATGTAATGTTAATAAGAAGAAAGAAAAGTGGATGAAAAACTACTTGCCGTAAGAAGGCAAGTTATTTTTTCACCCATTTTTCTTTTTTCTTATATATATATATATATATATATATATATATATATATATATATATATATATATATCGGACTCTTATTTTATCAGTTCAGACGAGGCATTCCGCAATAATTGAAGTCAACTGACCTGTATACGCTCTACTGCGCATCTTCATTGTGAAATCTTAAAGGCAACATCGCTGAGCGACCGCCTGTGAAACCCTACACCATGTGTATGGTGTGCAACATGCATCTCCTTCTATTTCTTTTACTTCCCTCTCACCATGTGTAGGGTAGCAAACGGGACGTAGTCTAGTTAACCTCCACACCTTTCTTATTCGTTCCTTCTCTCTCTGCCTCTGTGAACTCATGCTTTATTTTCCTCCCGCTCAATTTGACCTCCTAATCCGCATTTAGACGTGTAAGATGGTGAATTGTACAAAATCTACGCTCATAATCAGCTCCCGGGTAAAGTACCAGCTGTAGTAAAGAGACTTGACGTAAGAGGCCTACAGTTTCTTTGCTATATTCAGCGCTTTTAATCAGTACATCATTCAGAGTGTATACCGAACTGCCCTGCTTTTCCTTCGTTCCTTTCTCTCTCTCTCTCTCTCTCTCTCTCTCTCTCTCTCTATCTATCTATCTATCTATCTATCTATCTGTATCACAGCAGAATGTGATATTCGGCGTCAAAAAATAAACCTGAATAGTATTGACACCGTAAAAATTCATGAAGTCAAGGTCAGCGTGAGAATGTTTCGGCAGCATTTCGACCTTTTATTACTACTACTCGTATTCCCCGCTTTCTGTACAGATCGTGTTGCGATACGAGTGAAGGTTTTATGCTGTTTCAGAGGCGGGAGTTTATGGCGCTGCTTAACTTAATGCCCTTCGATAGCATTCATTATAATGAGTAGAGAAAAGTGTCGAGGAAGCTAGAATCACTTCGAATACATTAACACGCGAAAAGTGAATGAATGCTGATAACTTCATCATGCGAGCGGGCTGGGAAGACATGTTTTTGAACCACACGCATCCCCGCATTTTACGGCAACTTATCAGATCCCTGCATGGCCTGCTGGGGATGCATATCTATCCCGGGTTTCTGAGGCATCCGTATAGCGTTCACTCTTTCCTTGCCGTATGTAGAGAGTGAGTGAGACACATAAAAAGGTGAGCCAGGCGCTAATTTTACGGCAGTTTGCAACACATTAGGTACAGCTGTGATGGCGACTTCAATTTATGCACCTAGACAGATACAACCATGCCACTTTCTTAAAGCATTCGTCATCCTCTGAAGGAAAATGTGCAACGCTATTAATTTTTTCTTAGTGACGCAGAATTTTTCGTTGTGCAACAATCACCTGAGTACAAAGTTTTCCTTGCTTTTCACCTCCGTCTAAATGCGTTCGCACTCGCCAGAAACCTCGCGTCTTCAAGCCTCTGCGCCAGGATGCCTCACTTGTTAAGCTAACGCAGCGAGCATGTTCCAAGACAGTAATCTGTTTATTTGCGGAGCATGTTTCGTACAATGACTGAGATTTTTTAAAAATATGGATGTCGCAAATGTTTCGTTTTAGGTGAATCGATATAACACACGGTGCGAGCTTCCTTATACGACCTCGTTGATTTCGTCTGGGCCTGCGGGCATATAGATGATGCGAGTTAGTCAGTTAATGAAATCAAAATATGCCTAGACGCTGTATTTTCAGTGTTATGCTTGCACAGTATACGCTCGTGGCGATCATTGTCCATACGTCATTTCTACTTCTGGTATGTTCCTACCTTGTTTATATTCCAAATCTGTATTACTACTTCGTATATAATGAAAAGCAGTGGGTAATGAAGCCTGGTAAGACATATGGCACGTTAGTTGTACTATTTCAGGTGTATTGTAGTAATTGGGTTAAATATGTGAAGAAACTAAAGTGAACGAAAGGACATCTTGCCGCCGGCAGGGAGCGAACCCGCAGCCTCCGCATTACGTTCCCGGAGCTCTTACCAATTGACGTGTGGTGGCATATAGTCGTCGCCTCGTCCACGTATCAGGTATTCATGCGCATCCAAAACCTGGAAGTGTTAGTCAGCGCTGCAGATTCGGTCCCTGCCGGCGTTAAGTCGTCCTTTCGTTCCCTTTAGTCAGCGCTGCAGATTTGGTCTCTGCCGGCGGTAAGTCGTCTTTTCGTTCCCTTCACTATCTTAACATCCCCGCCACAATTACCTGTGTGTCAGACTTGATATATATCACAATTAGTACATCGTTATTGCTATATTATTTAGGAGTGAAGTAAACATACTTTAGAGTCTGAGATATCATATAATATGGATAAGCGCTGCGACGCGTGAACGAACCTTCCTTCTGTTCGATAATGAACCTCTTGTGACCCTCCACCGACGCATTCTGTGCGCGTTTCGCATCCCTATCTTTCATTTTCCCCTCATGTATCTAATAAATTTGTTAGAAATCAACGTCATCGTTGCATCAGAGTGCACTTGCTTTTTCTTCTTCTCTTACGTGCTTTTACTACAATAAGGCATTTTCTGATGCCCCGTATTGATCGGAACGGTATAGAATTCAAAAGCAGCGTACGGGACATTCAAAACGTTCCTTATCACTGCCACATGCTTTTCAGCGTGAATGGTGAAGGCGTGTGTGGATGCAACTTCCAGTTAGTTATATCGCAGGATCCGGTGAGAACATCTGCCAAACCACGCTGTGTATTAAAGAGCCCCGACACTGGCATCACAGACAGTGTTCAATTGCCGAGCGCGCCTTATATCGAGGGAATCTAATCAGAGCCTATACCCCCTTCTCTGCAGCACGCTTTTAAATCAATGCTGTTTCGACAGCAGCCGAATGTCTCCCAACGCCTTCGAAGTGTGAAGGAACAAGATGTAAACGTGCATCGATTCTATAAAAATGTTCTCTCTCTCTCTTCCTTGGCTTCTTTGTTGTACTTTTTTGCGTATGTGGTACAGCGAAAAAATGAGGTGTTGCTGATTCAGCAGGAAAATCTATTTATGTATGTACACGCGTACGTGGATGCATGTCCTATGGGTACGTACAACCTAAATTTTCTGCGCAACTAGGGGCTTTCGTGCAGCTGCTGTCACCTCGGAGCAGCTGGCTATGGTGCCGCTTGCGCTGAGTCTATATATATATATATATATATATATATATATATATATATATATATATATATATATATATATATATATATATATATATATATATATATATATATATATATATATATATATATACTGGGAAAGGGCGCTGCGAATGAACGGATTGCAGTACCGTCAAATCTCCTGTGCCTGCTCGCTCTGGCATCTTTACGTTAAAACTATATGCCACTACGACGCCGTACTTGCCGGACGTCCCGTTTAGGAGCCAGACCCTGCATTCGTTTCAAGCGCACTGTAGGCGGACCCAAGCTCTGTTTCTTTTTTCTTTCAAGTTGTTTTCTTCCTGTACAGCAGTGTAAAGCGCGAGGGGAGGGAAAGGGTTGTTTAGCCAGCCTATGAGGGATAGAAAGATAGATCACTTGGTGCGTGCATACGGTATATGCCGCGGTAGCAGGGGTTGGAACGCGCCAAAACTACAGGCGAAACGTTCCAGAACGTAACCGGTCGGTACTCATGCTTTGGTGAGAGTCCTCCCCCCCCCCCCCACCCGCCATGGGGAATTAGGGGGGGGGGAGGAAGAGGGCTTTAAAATACCAGCTTCTCTCAAGCAAAGGGTTGTATGCCGAGCACCTGTCCCAACTCGGGATGCGGCTCGACTGCATGCGGGCATTTCGCGGTTGAGTCGTAAATCTCCGGTCGCGTTCTGCCGAAGCCTGTTACGTTGTACTTACACGCATGCATTTTAATTGCAGCGCTGCAAAGCCGAAATATACGCTCGCGGTGTCTTGTTCGTCAGTGCCGGACACAAAAGGGAAACGGCCAGATGGTATACGTTTTCAAAGGGTGGACACCGTACGATGCGTTGACCGTTCTGACGTGGTTTGTTTCTGACCTGACCCCGTAGTACTATTACATGTGACTCTGTCACATGTCCATGTGACACCTGTCACATGTTCTGTCCTGTCCTGTCAACGATACCTGTCCATGTGAGTGTCATTTCATGTACTTACATAGCTTGAATGATTTACGTTCGCTGTACCGAATATGTCTAGTCTGTCCACTATACAGTGCGCCACTCGACTATATATATATACGCGTGCACTCACATATATAGGTCAGTGCCCTGCCTATAAATGAACGAGTAGCTTGTTTCTTCATTAAAGCAGCCTAACGAATCCAGCAGACAATTCCACCATGAAATGTCTAAGGTGCATCACTTGTTTTCTGTAAATGTAGCGTCGTAATTTTATGGAATAAATGCTGATGAGTCAAAGTGGGTGAAAACACATTGGTGTCTTTTAATGCGCTTGAATTCATCAACATTTATGTCATGAAATTCGGCATAAACGTTCAGGCTCCACCGACGTCAATTTTTGTCATTGGTGGGGTCCGAAACTATAACATTCGTATTGCGCGTAATACGCGGTATGCGTAATTCATTTAAAACTCGTGCACACTGTATTCATCGCTGCGGTAGTTTTCCCAACTGGTGAAGCTGTCGGCAACTTGCGAAGATTTGCCCGAATATCAACAACACAATCTATCCACGTTCTCTCCTGGTTCTTAAGCATTACTATATATATAAGAATAATGTGTGGCGTTTAACGTCCCAAAACCACCATACGATTATGATAAACGCCTTCGTGGAGGGCTGCTGAAATTTCAACCACCCATGGGGTTCTTGAACGCGCACCCAAATCAGAGCACACGGGCCTTCAGCATTTTCGCCTCCATCGAAAATGCAGCTTCCGCAGCCGGAATTCGATCCCGCAATCTGCGGGTCAGCAGCGCAGTAGCTTGGCCACTAGACCACTGTGGTGGGGCGCAGTACTATATATAAAAATTTCGCATATTTACTATTTTTGTGAACGAAACACAGGAGTAATAAAAGGGGCAACAGATACGAGTGCTCCTTCGTGTCATGTTCGTCTTCGTTGCTGCGTTAACTGGTCGCAAAAAATAGTACCGACAGCTCTTCGACCTCTACGAATAGAGACGTTGAAGAAATATGAGCGTAGTTAAAACCGTAGGGCGAACATTTCGTCCTGCCATCTACCGTTCAGCTCCTGCAGCGATGCGCTTTGCGCGCTAACTTACTCCTCGTGCTTATTATTATTATTATTATTATTATTATTATTATTATTATTATTATTATTATTATTATTATTATTATTATTATTATTATTGGCTTCTTTTTGTATGATATGCAGTGTTACTACTTATGCATTTGCAAGATATAGTTGTACTCGCATTTGCCGTCTTGCAGAAAACTTACACAAGGGTATCGTATTGATTAATCAGTGAATATATATATTATCTCGCACACAACCCATGAGAGGCGATTGTTTGATGTCACTGTCCCGCTGAGGTGGTCCAGCGGTTAGGCTTATCGACATGCCAATTCGAAGGTCGCGTTTATTCATCCGAGCCGCGGTGGCCACATTTCGACGGAGGCTATGGATACCCGTGTACATAGATGTTTAAGTGGACGTTAAGGAGCACCAGGTGGTCCAAATTTCCGGCGCCCTCCAGAACGGCGTCCCTAATATGTCGTGGCTTTGGCACGAAAAACCGCGACAATTTTTGCTGTTAGCTTGTATCGCAATACACGTAGATTCGAGCGACCGCTGTTTTTCGACAAGTAAAAGAAAACAGACGGGAAAACTTCCCTCATCAAACTTGACGTGGAGCTTGTGTTCCAAGTGAGATATCAAATGGGCCCTTAATTGACTCTCCAGGCAATTACAACCAACTAACATTTGGTATTTTATGCATCCGGCTGAATGCAGGCAGACTGGCAGCACATGATACAACATCATACAAGGAGTATGTTCCAGGGCTTTGCATAGATGTTCTATGGATCTCTCTCTGTAATTCTTCGTAGTTTCAGAATGCAATTATACATCCGCTCGTTGGGCTGTCGTAGCTTTGTTCGCTTTTTCGCAAATGAAGTATTGGTTAAATGCACACGTGTACAGCGAACGAGTTGACGTTGTTCTCGCACAATACAAGTGCGTTTCGATAGCAGCAGCAATGTGGAGTCCTGTAAACGAGGCAAAATTTCCTGTCAAACGAGGCAAATTTCTCGTTAAGCACGAGTGAATGAAGGCATTATTTACAATGGCATACCCTCACAAAGCACCTCCTGACCACTTCAATTCCTATATACACTTGCAATCCGTATGTCACTTGTATATTCTTATATGGACTTGTATACGTACGCTGCATACCACTTGCATTCCGATGTACCGGGTGGTCGAAATTAGGGCTGCTTGGTTTTACCGAATTCGACATCGCATGGGGGGGGGGGGGGGGTGCTTGAAAGTCAGCTTTGGAGACAAGTGATGTATCGAGGGTAGCGCAATGCTAGAGAGTCATTGTCGCTGTCAGCCTCCTAATTTAGTAATATTGAATATTGTAATTTTCAGTGACTGCCTTCAAGCGGGCAATTAAGCTTTGCAGCCGGATATATTGGAGCGCAGGCATGCTAGAAGAGTTCTTCGAAGTTAAACTTTGTGTAAACGCGAGTTCCTCCAACTTTTCACGGTAAATATACCCGCCTTCTACAGTCACTAAAAGTTCGTTATTCATTCTTAGTTAATTGGGTGCCTGAGAGCGATAATTACTTGTCGGCAAAAGTGGTTTTCACGTACCTCTGAGTGCCGAATTTAAATAAAATCGTAAACTTAATTTTGAACTCTTGGTATATCGCGCCGTAGGTCTTTCGGTTGCGAGATTGTAAGGCCGTCGACCAACGTGAACGCCAGATCTACACTATAGAGAGTTTTGGCCATTCTGAGAGTTGCCGGGAATGTTATGAACGAGAGCATCGACGCCGTGATCGTTCCCCAGACTCGATTGCCAGAAACGGACATTTCATTCATCATGGAAGAACTGGGAGGTGCATTAGCCGCTTCCAAGCGCAAGTCATCGCCAGGTTCTTACGGTATTACTTATGGTGCGTTGGGACATCTTGGACAAAACACCAGAAGAGAATTTTTAGCATGCTTCAACAACTCCTGGCTCAGCGGCTGTATTCCCCGAGAATAGAAAATAAGTCGAATAATACCACTTCTGAAATCGGGAAAATCACCATTGGACTTGACAGCGTATCGCCCTATTGCTTTCGCAAGCTGCCTCGGAAAAGTGATGGAAAGAATGGTTCTATTTCGTCTCGAGTGGTACTTGGAACGATACACCAACTATACCTTCCTGCATGACAGGCTTCCGTCGGGGCCGCTCCTCCATCGATTGTGTCCTTGACTTATCGACATTTATTCAGCAAAAAAAAAGTCGCAAGCGTATATCAGCGGCACTCTTTCTAGATGTGAAGGGTGCATATGATAATGTAGCTCACGATGCCATCCTCACATCTCTCGCAGTAATGGGCATTGGTGGACGAATGTTTCAATGGATAAAAAATTATATAACTGGCAGGGGGTTTTTCATGCAAACAGATGAGGGTAAAACTACTGAACATTACACCTAATGTGGAGTACCTCAGGGAGGTGTTTTAAGCCCCAACTTGTTCAATGTTGCCCTCACTCAGTCCGGCGGAGGTTCTGCCAAAGTCGGTGATATGCGCCGATGATATTTGCCTCTGGAGTGCTGCAGTTACTCGCCCTCAGGTGCGTGCACGAATACAGCGGGCAGCAACCCTCACAACAGCCTACCTTCAAAAACAAGGCCTAAATATATCAACTGTGAAGTGCGCGTTGATGGCGTTAACACGCAAACCAATGACGCCATACCCTATTTACATCAATGGGCAGAGTGTCAAATATGCACGGACGCATCATTTCCTGGGCATAATAATCGACAAAAGTTTTTCGTGGAGTCCACATTGTGCGTACTTGAAGAAGAGACTGCTATCTATTATGCGGGAAAGCATGCCTCCATGCTACAGTTGTACAGGGCCCTTTTTCTGTGTCTATTGTGCTATAGCTTGCCGGTACTGACTAACACTTGCAAATCCAATACTCATTCATTGGAGAGTTTGCAGGGTCAGGCACTGCGTATCTGCCTAGGACTGCCCCGATGCGCTTCTACTTACGCCACAATCGTGCTTGCCAAAGACCATCCGGTCAGGACATAGAGTTGTGGATTGCCTCAGAGCACACATTCGACATGCTAGCCGTGTCCCCAACCACCAATTGGCCCTTCTACCCTCCGAAAGACCACGTGCTACGTTTTCAGACGTCATAGCCAAACACCTAAACAGCCTTCAGTCAGGATATACGCCAGCGAGGAGAATCGCATGTCCCTTGTGATGTCTCGACCAGCTGCAAGTACGTCTACAAATTCCGGGTATCAAAAGGAAAAGCAATCACTCCAGAATATCATTGAAGCAAGCAACACTGCTATTATTATATGAGTTGTACTTTGACCGAACGCAGATATGCACTGATGGGTCAATCTCGTCCAGCAGCTCATCAGGTGACGCTGTAATTCCGGCTGCATAAATGACAATCAAGTTTAAGTTGTCGCATGTGACTACGTCTACGGCATCAGAGCTTGCTGCTATAAGAGCTTCTTTACAATATCTCGTTCAAGAGCGTCCAGGAAAATGGTTCATATTCTGTGATTCGAAGGTAGCACTTCAGAGTTTGCAGTTTACCATGCGTAAGAGGAACCATGAACAATTGGTACATGAAATAAGACATTGCCATCATGAAGCTCTAGCACGAGGGCATGATATTATATATCAATGGCTGCCTGGACATATCGGTATTACCGGAAATCAATTAGCCGATGATGCAGCCCGCTCAGCCCAAGAAGGAACTCGTGTAGTCCCGATTCCTCTATCAAGGAATGATGCAGCAAGACAACTTTACCTGCTGGCTCGAGATCTTACACGCCCGTTCTGGTCGTCTACCAGCTTCCAAAGGTGTCAATTTTATGAACTGGATCCTTCGCTCAAGATACAGCTACCATCACAACTTTCCCGCTCCGATGCGACACTGTTATGCCGCCATTGGTTGGGTGTTGCATTCACAAAGGTGTACTCCTTCCGCATTGGTATGGCAGACACCTCTACATGCGACTACTGCGGAGCTGAAGAGACCATCGAACACGTCCTGTGCAGCTGCGCTTGCTACGACACGCAGCGATGCCAGCTCCGGATGGTTTTGAATCAACTTGACTCTAGACCCTTCTATGTGCAGAAGATTCTGGGACCTTGGGCGTCTGCCTCGATTGCGCAGAAAGCGACTAAAGCACTCCTACTATACTTGAAGACAACAAACCAGAGTGACCGCCTGTAGACTGTGTGTGCTCCCCGAGTGTACTCGTGATTGTGTGAACCTTCTTATCTCTCTGCAACCTCTTTTCTCCTCTTCATCCCTTCCCCAGTGCAGGGTAGCAAACCGGATGCGCGTCTGGTTAACCTCCCTGCCTTTCCTTGCATCTTTATCCCTCTCTTTCTCTGCAAACTTTGCATTAGCATTGAACCCGATACCGTAGTTTTAAACGGGAAAGGCCGGATAGGTTGTGCCTATATAGTTACTACTCCGATAGCAGGGTTGCGCGTTGGATTTCCAAATGTCGCTATCAACTATGCATTGCGGAAAAACTGATGCTTCTGTGGTGGTTTACAACCCCTGAATTCCCCCCCCCCCTTTTCGTCGGTGCGCCAATGGGCTAGTGTGACTTTGCAAAAGTGTTAAAGAACAAAACGTGGATGCAGTCTGTTCTATTGCGTTCCCATGGAGAGGTTGAGAAATAAATGTCCTGGGGTGCTTATTTTTCGTAAGCATGCAAGCAGCGGGCACAATATATTAACTAATTGATGAAACGCTCACTTTCAATTAGAAAACTGTGCACTATACTAAGATCTTCAGTCTAAAGGTGTCATCGTATATAACCTGTTGATTGCTGTTTCACGCTTTGGAAAGTGAAACTGTAGGCCACTTTGTCTTGAAATTTTGAAGTAACCTCCAGCGCCATACGTCATACTTGGATTTTTATTTTCACTAACGTCGTGCAATATTACCAAGTTCGTTTCGAGGAGTTCGCTACCACATGCAGCTACGAGGGGCATTCAGAAAGATCGAATTATAAGCGTCGTAAGATTTACAAAAGTCGTTCATGATAGGCATCAAAATGAGCGTCTATCTATAATGTTAAAGTTATATAAACTTCCGTGCTATATAATGCCGCGGAACACCGCTACGGCGCCAAAACAAAAATGGCAGAACCTTTCCGAAAGGTCCGACTCATCCAACGCTGGTGACTGTGACGCGTGCAGCCTTCTTAGGGCTAATCTCGCACCCAGTGACATCTGCGCGTCTGAGGCCGCGTTCACACTGAGCATTCCGGCCGCCGAAAGTGCTCCGAATCCGGTTCGGCGGCGGCGAGATCCGCCGAAAGGGCCCTCTCCGCGCCGATCGCTCTCGGACCGATTTTTGCGGCGTCTGCCGCCGAATCGGTCACCGCGGAGAGCGCTAGTCAAGGAATTTTGAAAAATGGCGGCCAAGCCCTACTCACTTGTTATGCCTCAGTGCACGTAACTGAATGTTGAAACCAACGGAAGTTTAACCTACTCTGTGCCTACTTCGCCTCCGTATTTCGTGAAAGAGGTGACCGAGCTTGCTGTTGGCGTGACCGAGCTTGTTGCGGTCTTGCAAAGCAAAACCAACCCACCAATGCCGCTGGCGTCGGTGGTTTTTCTTCTCTTCGTGCATTACAGGACAGCCACTTGCCAGCAAAGTAAGCAGTACTGTCTTTTCTTGCTTCTTGCGTACGAGAATTGTCGAAGTATACACCACTCGATTGCGTAGTAGCGTTTGCAGGCCACGACAACAACCAGGTGACAGCGCATCCATCCCGCGTTCGCCCCGTGTAGATGGCACATTCGGCGGCGCGGGGCGCGTCCAGTGCGAACGACGCTGTGTTTCGGCGGCAGGGGAATTTCGGTCGCTGTAGAAAGCGGATGTTTCAGTGTGAACTAGGCATGACACCCTGCGCGGGATACCATCTTTGCTACCAGGACGCCGTTGCTCAAATCAAGGTGTTCCTGAACTCTCATACTGAAAACACAGAGTTTCCAAATATACTCTAGAGGAAACTCTGGCGCTAGTGTATATAGGAGCCGCAACGAACGGCGCTTCACCGAGCATGGGAATGATGCGTAGTGCACATATTTGTCTAATCTCCGTACTTCTGGTTTGCTTATGGCTCCGTGTGTGTTTGTGTGGCTTGGAGCTATTTTCTCACGAAACAAAAGTCGGAAAATTTTCAGCGGTTGCGCTTCACCACCCTATTCTTTTAGGCTGACCATTTCAAATCAGGTCACGAAGTTCAGACGGTTTTGTTCTTTCCTTCAAAACGAAGCCGCAAGTACGATTCGCCGCCCACAAGTACGAAGGCTAGGCAAATTCGTGTACTACTTATCATTCCCATGGTCGCTGAACGATCGCAACGCCAGAGTCCCCTCTAGCTAATTTTAGGAAACTCTGTGACTGAAAAGTTCTACTCCAAAAGCCCGCGTCAGCCCCGCCGCGGTGGTCTAGTGGCTAAGGTACTCGGCTGCTGACCCGCAGTTCGCGGGAGCGAATCCCAGCTGCGGCGGCTGCATTTTCGATGGAGGCGAAAATGCTGTAGGCCCGTGTGCTCAGATTTGGGTGCACTTTAAAGAACCCCAGGTGGTCAAAATTTCCGGAGCCCTCAACTAAGGCGTCTCTCATAATCATATGGTAGTTTTGGGAGGTTAATCCCCACATTATATCAATCAATCATTCAAAAGCCCGCGTCAGCTCATGTAACGTTATCACAAGTGCGTGACTCAAGGATGAGATTACGAAGAAAAAGAACACAAACTTCCACTAAAATTGTGTGTGTGTTTTAACAAATGATTGACACCAGTGCACGAAGAAGACAAGATTCATTGAGGGTACTTGTGTAAAACTTTTTTTTTCTATTGCTTCGAACATCATACCTGACAAGTGCATTCGGAAACAAGAAAGAAAAAAAACTGCGTGTGACATTCATGCTGGTCATCATCTTTTTGATTGGTGTACAACGCAAAAACGTCTCCAGGCACCAAAAAAAAAAATATGGCTTTGTTCGCACTTCACAACATGTCCAGTCTTTCACCACAAACACAACCACAACACTTCACGCAAAGTTCCACGAGGATGTCTAAGAAAACAACAAACAAACGAAAAATTGGCCCCACTCACGTATCCTGGATAAAACTATGAAAACAAAGATGTGGCCCCGCATTCGTATCTACACAACATGTGACCTATGAGTGAAAGAAAAAAAAACGAAGTAACGATGTCACAGAACGTCCACTGTAGGAGAACATTAAATTGTGTCTGTGAAATGTTTCTACAGAAAGGACTCGAGAATGCCCCATTCCTCAAAATGTTCCTATTCAGATTCACCCTGTTTGTCTATGTATACAAGTCCCCACATGACGTCACCGTTTGAAACAGTCCTCTACCTTTCACTTCCTGTCCGTGCGAACAGACTACAGCTGCATATTCTAAGGTTAGGGCCGTTCCATGCACTTCCCGCGCAGCCGCAACTCACGTGCCAGGACCCCTACCGCACGCAAGCGGGGGACAAATAAGCCAATTGGCGACGCTGCGGAGGGTGAAAGAGCGTCGCCAATTGGCTTATTTGTCCTCCGCTTGCGTGCGGTAGGGGTCCCGGCACGTGCGTTGCGGCTGTGCGGGAAGCGCGTGGAACGGTCCTTACAGTGTCACTTGTGAAGCTTCCTCTCAGGCTTGCCTTTCTAACTGAAGCTTGCTGTTTTATCCCCGCAAATTTATGAGGCACAGTGCTTGGTTTGCGAGATGCTTGAGGTGGTTCGGAATGGCAGGAATATATATGGCAACGATTTTCGTACGTGGATGATTAGACCAACTTTACGTATGCTGTCTAACCGTACGAGCCAGAGACAGTTGTCTCATAACGCAACTATGTACAGTGGGTGAGTAAGGAAATCCCAAAGCTTAAGCTTCAAGCATACGCTTCAAGATGGCGGTTTGGCTTTATCAGGATCCTGACGAAATGATGCTCGCCATCTAAATACCAGGCTCAATGTTCAAGCCTCATCGTTGCGCTGCATACGACTGCAATCAATTTGTACATATATATTGATACAGGCTTCATATGGCCTTACGCGGTTCAAGACTCGTCAAGGCTAATCATTCATAACGTTAGCGGCATTCATTGGAACAAAGACCGACCCAGAAAATTATACTGGAATTGTTATTTGCACGGTATTGCCACATCGAGCGAGTATTTGGGAGTGAGGGTCAGGCTTTGCAGACTGCTTCAACAGTGATATCTGGTGGGTGAGAAAGAAAAAAGAGCAAACCCCATGAAAGTGCTGTATTTAATAAGTGCATTGTCCCGATTTTCCTTTTCTGCAGCTTGATATCTAGCGCTTTTCAATGGCGTGCGAACACACACACCCACTTTGGCTCCACTACATAGGTGTCACTGCACCGAACTGGCAGACCTCAGCGCAGTACTTAGTGGTTCTCGCAATGGCACAGGCGATTGTGGGCACATGTCAGAGCCTTGTTCATCTCACGGCCATGGCGTTTACGCAAGGCAGTTCAGTGCGTGAAACAGGTACTCGGGTCATTCGCCTCTCGAGGAAAAAGAACAAACCAGCGGAATACTCTCGTGCTCCACGGCTTTGCTTTTGTACCACTTGGATTTCCAACTTCTCAGCCATTTCTGGGGAGCAGTGTTGGCCCATCGCTGGTAAACGTATATGCATGGTCACATTTGGTCGACTACCGATCATCATGCACTGCACGAAACGAGATGACTCCCGGTGTGTTCGCTAGAGCATGTCCTGGAATGTCTGTTGAAAAGCAACACCTCATTCGTTGAGTCATTTACCTGAGGAACTGCTTCCAACTCGAGAACCTCGGGCTTTTCCCACAAATTCATTCCTGCTGAAGTGCTTTAATTCACAGCTAGTTGCTTGAAGTTGTAAGAGTAGGGACAGATTGTCTTCTTAACGGAAGAGCCGACTGGCCCCGGCTTTTGCAATACGGTGAGGTCCGGTAGACCTAGGCCTGCAAGGTGGTGGACTCAGGAGTGAGGCTCACGACGGATAGTCACTTGATGAGTTGTATATTCAAGATAATGGTCCCCATAGACCAGGAAGGCGGAACACTCGCATCCTGCAGACTTAACGTGCTCCAGGAAAGCCTCGTGGCTTTTGGTCCCTCGGCGTTGGTCCCTTGAGGAGTGGTTACTTTAAGAGTCCTATTCCCACTGACGCTTTCAGCGAGCTCTTTGTAGTTTACACCGACTGCCTACAGGAGTGCCTTACATCTGGGTTCTGTGAAGGACCCTGGAAACAGCGGGAGGAGGAGCAGGCATCTTTAGGACGAGTGATGATGCTGGATGATGGTGGAAGGGTTGCCCTGTTGCTGCTGCTGGTGCTGTTGCTGCTGAAGTTTGCTCTGGTCGACCTGTACGAGTACGCTGGTGGGCCCCTGGTACACGTTGCCCGTCTGCATGTCTCCGGTCATCAGCAGCGGGCTACTGTTCGCCGATTGCACGTCCAGCGGACTCATGCGCAGTCCGTGCAGGTGCTTGTTCAGTACCGCCGAGGAAGGCGTCATGGGTGAGGAGAGCGAGCGGGGACTGTGCGACTCGCCGACGGCGTTGCCCATCATGTCGACGTTCATGCCTCCAGGCGACGCTGGCATGGAAACTTCGTGCTTGATGACGGCGGTTGGGGCGTAAGCGGGCAGCACGCCAGACGAGCAGCCGAGGCCCTTGTCTGCGGTAAATAGACACGGGGAGGAAAGACAAGAGTGAGAAAAAAAGTCATTTAACTTCAAGGCGAGGTAATTTTCCCTGCCCGGACTCCGAAGGACGGAGGTTGTGTACACTTCCTCACTTATACCGTGAAAGTACGTAAACAGTTCGATGGAACACTAGTGATATCATCGAAAAATATAGTGCACTTTACATCAGAAACATGGGCATTATACCTATAACGTGAGTACAAGAACTGATTAGCACAATAGGAATGTTAGAATAAATGCGCTAAGTGAGCGTAAGTATTTGCAGTGGGAAAGCAACGAAATACGTGAGCTTTTAACCAGCTGTGTAAGGTAAGGAAGTGAATTAATTTAAAAAAAAATGTAAACACTTCAACTGCTGAAGTTCACAAGGAGCAGATTTTCAGGTCACCTTCTTTCGATGCACTGTTGTCCTACAAATAGTCGGCAACGAAATAATTATTAATTATTTTGTATACTGACGAGGTCTTGTTTTTGCAAGATAATTGTACTGTGTGTGCAGTAAACGAAAACACACGTCTTAGAAAAGCGTACAACAATCATAAATTAGAAATTGCATAATCTTCATTGCGGTAAAGGTAGCTAATATTTTTTATCTGCTTCTTCTCTCTCCCTCTCTCTTTTTGGTACGGCACATTCAAGTCAAATTGCATTAGTAATCACACAAGTTCTGACGTTCACAGATAAGAGATCTGAAACAAGTAAAATTGACTCGTTAACAGGAAAAAAAAAATACAGAGAAGGCGCATGTTGGTCAAGAAAACGTTATGCGTTACATGTGAATAGTTATGCTCCTCCGTATTTGCTTATCGTTTTATCTTTGACTGCATCAAACGTTTTTGTATGCTGCGCTTTGCATAGGCCGCGTATAAGTTACCAATTATGCTGCGGGGTTTGTTTACAGGCCGAAAGGCACCCTTGAACTATGTTTGTTGGGTCTGAGTCCAGTTAGAGTCCATTGATTCTGAGTACGAGGCACATCAGTAGAATTTCGGGAGATCTGACTGTGACGACTCCGTAGTTTTTTTAAAAAACTTCAGGCAGTTTCGCGTTAGTGGTTCCAAGCAAGTGCGAAGCTGGACAGCCTGCCTTATTTCTCATTGTTTTTCAGCGAAAGCTGTTATGAGACCACTTTTAGGGTCACGCGCAGTTGTTGTTTTCGGGTCACGCGCTAACACTAGGCCGTCCAATGCTCCAAACAATCACAAAAGCTTGTTCTTCTTCCCCCATTAAATGTGGCGCATACCCGCTTCAGCCGTAATTCCTCATCGTCGTGAGCCACTGCATGGACAATTGGCACAAAATTCCTTGCAAATGTTTAGCGGATACCACGCTTCTCAAGAGAATGACGAAAACTAGCATAGCGAATGCCGGCATACTATACGCAAAAGTTTATTATAATACCCTAGTGGGTACCAAGCAAGTGTGCTTGCAGCAGTTACCCAATGAGTGTTTTGAAAAGGCTCTGACAGGCCGCTCTTCTAGCTTTCGCTGTGACTGTGCTGCGCCTACCGCGCAGGCCTGGCGTTTTTTTTTTCTTTCTTTCTTTTTCAGCCTTCATGTACTACAGAAACACATAATCAATTCAATTTATTTTTCTCTTCTTTCTATTTTGTTTTTTTTTCTCTATTTATCTTAATTTCTGTCTCTCTGCGTCTACTTCTTTCTCTTACTCGCTAATTCTACTTGTGATTCTCTCTATTGCCTTAACTCTCTCTCTCTTTCCCTATCTCTGTCTCTATTTCTCGCTTTCTTTTTTTCCCCCAATTTTCTTTTCTCTCTTTCACTCAGTCTTTATCCTTCATTTTTTATCTCTTTTTGTGTCTGTGTCAACGTGTTCGTCTATCTGTCTATTTATTTACCTGTCTTTATATTTGCTTTCGACCCTTGCTCCCTTTTTATATCTCCATCTATCTTTCTTTCTCCTCTCTCTGTATACTCGGTCTCATGCCCATTGGAGTTATCGAATTCCACGCAGAAAAAAAAACAATGAGGCAAGTGCTCTGGCAGCGAAGCAGGAAATGAAAAATAGCAGGAATATGAAGAAGGGGACGAAGAGCGCGCGTTATAGCTTTCGGCTATGCACGGATTAACGATCGGCCTAAACAGCTCCTCTCTTAAAAAAAATATAATTGTGAGTGAAGCTGAGTGAGTTTGGTTTTTCAGCCTTCATCAAGTCGAAATCCTTAGATGATTAAGGCGAAAGCTTTAGTTGACCGTCTTCGGCTTCAGCAGGGGTGATTCAAAAGATGATGCGACGTGCCATGAAATAACGTCATCACAACGTCACAGGTAACAAAGATGTGCGACGTTAACGTGACGTCACATAAAGTAGCGTCTCACAGTGACGTCGTCACATGACAACGTCGTTTGCTCAAAGGTGGCCCGATGCCGAATATAGAGTGCAAATACCATGTAGCGCTGAAAACTTGCAATGTATGCAATCCGGAGAGTGCAAAACCGCATAAGGTGCAGAAAGCGGCGGGCGTTTTTTATTGATTGATTAATTTATTGGCTCGTTAAAAAATATGGCAGCTTGTCGCTGGTTGTGCCAAACCTGAAAATTGGATCTGGGCGGCCTTGTTTAGCATACCATCCAAGCGTAGCCAAGAAATAGCTGGTTAAAAAAAGCAGTTAAGCCTGGTAAGGCCAAGTTGAGGCTCTTTTCTCTCTTTCTCTATCTCTCTCTTGCTTCCTTTTTATTTTCTGTTTTATTTCGCTTTCTTTCTGCCTCTTTCTTTCTCTGTCTGTTTCTTACTCATTGTGTCTCTCCCTTTTCGTCTGATTCTTTTTCTCCGTCTCTTTCTCTTTCTTTCTCTGTAACTTGTTCTCGATTCCTCGCCCATGGGTACTGGGCATGATGTATGATGTAAACAATTTAGGTGGGGACACTTCTCGGCTTATACGAGGAACGCGATCGACCAGATAGAGTATATCAGTGACGCGCGTCGATCGAGTCGCTGCCGGCAGCGCTTACCTATCGGCAAGCCAGCGCAACTTCAAAATAAAAAGAAAATATTGCGTACCGTTGCTATAGCAACCGGCGAGGCCACTGGCAACGCCGGCGTTCAGCGAACGTCTTACACACGTTCGCTACCTGGCGTTTTATTATTTCCCTTTCAAAATGAACTTGTGATGTGGTAAGCAGCCATGCAGTAAATCTGACGAAATGAAATGGCAAAGTGATTCGTGAGTGGTTACTGGTCAGATTACCCCACGTTCTTAAAAAAATGAAAATCTCATTCAGTGGTCATTGTGAACCCGAACGCATCAAAGCATTGGTTGAAGCGTGGTGCACAAGAAGGACCGTATGCTCAGCACAAAGGATGCAGTCTGCAGCAAGCACTTCACAAATGATATGATTGTGAAGAAAAAAAAGATACTTCGGAGAGCTAACAGGAAAGATGCTGATCAATGTGCCAAAAAGAACCATTCTTTCTGAAGATGCAACCCTTTGTATTTTTCGATCTTCTCCCGTACACTCGTTCCTCGGAGTCCAGGGACATTTAGCCACCTACCACGGAGCACGGACGTTTCTCTTATGTTTATGCAACACAATGAGACGTTGCAATAAATAGTACATTTAGGGGCGAAGCTCCTTAAGCCGTGGGTCGGGCGTTCACGATGTATGTAGTAGTAGTAGTAGTAGTAGTAGTAGTAGTAGTAGTAGTAGTAGTAGTAGTAGTAGTAGTAGTAGTAGTAGTAGTAGGTAGCCACCTCCACGGCCGGACAAGAGGAGCAACACGCGCGCACTTTTTTGAATTCAGGAGGAAACCGCGCACGTTAATTATAAATAAAAATAGTTGTTTTTAATGAAATAACCTACAGAGACCAGTATCGGTGACTTAATCTTGAACAAAATTTGTCTTGAATTTGATGCTGACTAAAAAAGACTAGTAACAGAAGGACGCACTTTGAGCACTATCTGACCAGGAAAAGTTGCCACATCAAACTCGCTGGGCATAATTTCCTTCGTTTTAACAAGGGTTAGCGAGGGTTGGGCCACAGTGTCATGACCTAGCGGCGGTGAAAGGTGGGAACTAGACACGAAGCGCAGGCCGTAGGAGACTACGCGTGTGCCGCTCCTCTAGTCCGGCCGTGCTACATCTTCTTTAGTCCTTGGAATGTCCGCTGGGTGGCGGTACTTCTATGTGATGAATATATGATGAAAAGATGCGATATGGCGGTACTTGGAGTAGTCACTAGAGGAACAGACGGATGGACAGACTTACGAACGGACTGACAGCTGCACAGACGGATGGATGGACGCATGTATGGGCGGATGCACGGGCGCACGGATGGATGCATGCACGGACGGACGGACCAACGCACGAACGGACGCATGGACGAACGGACAGATGTACGGACGGACTGACGCACGAACGAACGGACTGTCCAACAGATCACAGATGGACGGACGGAAGCACGCACGGACTGACGGATGCTTCGCCCCACTCGTCATCCTGCACACCGTGGGTATGCTGTGATTCTTTTTGTTACAGGAGCAGTGAGAATTTCTTTCCCTCCATCATGTTGTGCATTCACCGTTTGTGTGTGTGTGTGTGTGTGTGTGTGTGTTTGTGTGTGTGTGTGTGTGTGTGTGTGTGTGTGTGTGTGTGTGTGTGTGTTGTGTGTGTGTGTGTGTGTGTGTGTGTGTGTGTGTGATTATTATGAATTTTTCTTGCGCGGTAAGTAGGGATGGTGAAGTCCGCGAGAAAATAGAAAATATGCGCAGGGTCCCCGTAAACATGTCCCCCAACGGGTATATAAAGAGAGAAAAGAAGGTAAAAGTGAGCCCCGTAACTATCTGCATCATAGTGCGACACCTCAACAGTGGCTCACGAGGGATGGGGGTAAGGAGGGATTAAAAGGGATAGGGATAGAGATAGGGCAAAGACAGAGAGGCCCACATACGGAAATGAGGATAAGATAAGAAAGATGGACACAGTCGCAGGAGTCCGAGGACGGGGCACAACTCGGCGAGAGCTCTTGTCGGCGTTAAGAGATGGCGTAGGGCGAGCCAGTCGGCCAGAGCTGCGCTGTCGTCGGAGATCGCGGGGGCACAACCGGTTGGCGCAAAATCCAGCAATCACACAGTGGTGGGCTTTGCACCGTATATTCATCATTTGAGCCCCACAAATAGAATTCCCAATATTGAGCTTGAACTGTTACATACATAAAAGTCGAATGCTCCCCCTTGCTTTGATGGTTAGTCCTGAACGTAGATTTCCAGCCTGCTCTGAAACGCGCTCAGAATATGTATTGTGCAGCTAGACCGACTAACTAGAGTAATAAATTGCCGGGATATTCAAATATTTCTCAAACCTAGTGGCCTCCAAACTTATGACGTCGACTGCACGTGTCGTATACTTGTCATAATTGCCAACAACAGCGATCACGAAATTTTGTCAAAGAATATTGCATGCCCGCATAGCGCTCGTGCCATGAAGTGAGATTCCACTCTCGCCCTTTTCTTTATTTTAGCTCTTGTGTAAAACTGAATGAATTATTTCTTTACTTTATACAGAAAACTCAGATCATAAGAATTAGTTTAAAGGTTACACTTCAAAGACAAAGCGTTCTACTATGGTCTTAATAAAAAATTGATTTATTCTGATATTCGTTACGTAATTGGATACAGAATTATTCACTATAGCAGAGCAATCTTAACGGTTGTTATATGTGATACTCAACGAGCACCTCTTCTTGCGCGTGGCTCCAGTTGCAGTGCGTTCGGTTGTTCCTACCTGTTCTGCACAGAGACGGCTTTGAGCTCTTCTATAGTACAGTAGCAAGTACTGTAAATAATTAAACCACTTCTTCTAAACACATTGGCCTCATCAAGGACGGCTCTGTGTTCTCCCATAGTAGAGTGCCAAGTACTCTAAATTGTTAATCACTTTTTTTTTTCTAAAAACACGGTTATGGTCTTTTAGGAAATTGTTCTAAAGTTCTGTAGTTCTGAAAATTGGCATATCTTATTGCTCTCCCGTAGTAGAGTACATCGTGTTCTAAATCGTCGAACACTTGTTCTAAACACAACCAACCACACAGCGTCGCAGTGCCATAAGTTAAATTGTACTTATGAGCTCCTATTTGTACGTCCCGGAGAAGTCATTACATTGCCCAAAACTCACCTGCACTATACTGTTATTAGTACGAAATAAACCTTCCTGTCTTCACTGTGTATTTCTAAACATATTTTGTTGTTCTAGGGGGCGCTCTGCTAGTTGTGCACCAAGCAGCATAAAATTCCCATAAATGTTATGCTCGTGTACCTTGATAGACATGTGGCTACCACGGTCGCCATCCGACTGTAAGTTCGCGATCCGAATTCCGCCTTGCCAAAATTGATTCTGTCGCCTCTTGCGTTCGCGGGATGCTCTTCCCCGACGCGCTGTGCCCGGGGGCAGCTTTACAGCTACTGTGCCAATC
The DNA here is from genome assembly GCF_013339725.1 of Rhipicephalus microplus. NCBI lineage: Eukaryota > Metazoa > Arthropoda > Arachnida > Ixodida > Ixodidae > Rhipicephalus > Rhipicephalus microplus. Next base: position 130,034,790 of record NC_051171.1, read on the forward strand.
GTGATCATGAAGATCGGCGACGAGCTTTGGGCAGGGCGGAGTCAGCGCGCCGCGACGGCGTCTACCTCTGTTTACAAACGTGGAATAGGTCTGTAAGAGGCAGTTCGTGATGGCGATCGTTTTCTATGGACACCACACGGGGCTTTGGCAAGTTCGGGGCTAAAATGGACGACTCACCGGGACTCGCCCTGCGGACCTGCATGCCGTACGCGGCGATGTTGTGGTCGGCGGCGATCATGGTCGAGTACATTCGTGATGGCGATCGTTTTCTATGGACACCACAAGGGGCTTTGGCAAGTTCGGGGCTAAAATGGACGACTCACCGGGACTCGCCCTGCGGACCTGCATGCCGTACGCGGCGATGTTGTGGTCGGCGGCGATCATGGTCGAGTACATGGGCACCATGCGCTTGCTGTCCATGGCCTCGTGCGCCGCCGCAGCCGCCGCGGCTGCTGCGGCGTTCATCTTGCTCGAGCTCTTGGACGACTTGCCGTCGGCGTTGGCGCTCTTGGGCTTCCGCTTGCGCGTCTGGATGCCTTCCTTCTTCATCGCCAGGGGCCTGTTCACCTGCGTGTTGCGCAAGCGCCGACGTTACACGTCTCAAGACAGGCGACTGTCGCTGAGCTGAAAGCCAGCTGTGGTTTCTCATATATGTCATTGTAATAAGAAAACAGACACTAAATTGAAACAGTAGGTTGGTTTGGACTGATTAATAGTACTGACAAAATTCTGCGGTCAAGAATTTCATGACCATGGTTTCGGGAATATTTCAAAGAGGAACTTAGCTTCATGTTTAAATTTCGCGCCCAAACCTCCACAACTTGCGTCACGCATTTTGAGTGTTTTTTTTTTGTTTCTTTTCGTATGTTGATAACTTTGGCCCAACGAAATCTGGAACTTACTCTGGCACCCTCAGAGGGTGACTTATCGCATTTTCGCCGATTAGAAATTCTGCAGGCCTTACTAAATATTTGTGACATCACAGATTGGTGCGGAAATTTTTCAGTGGTGTCGCCACATGCGTTCTCTTTCCGCGCGCTTTTTCGCTTACCAAACGTCATCTCGTGACGAGCGTGAAGATGTTGATATCGTGAAAGGTTAACTTACTTATTCAAAAAAACTACTTTTTCTCTTAGTGTACGTGACAGGAAACATTCGGCGGTTTTTTCACGTCTTATTGTTGCGTTAAAGGCGTGCGTCAGTCAGTCGGTAATGCATATGTTTTGCTGCTGACCAATTTTTTTTAAATAAAGAAGACCGCTTTGAAGTTCCGTTTCATTCCGGGGCACTATCGCACCCAAAGCAGGAAAGGCTCTGGTACCTCAGTGGTGCTGATCCATCGCAAGAAAAGGACTGGGCTTTCTTTTTCCCAGTGTTGTTCAGTTGTCTAAATAGTAGATATACACTACTCGACCTGACCAGAGCGACGCCATCATTTTTTGTACAGCCAAGGCTTCAGTGTTGGCGGTCTCCTTCGGTAATAGACATATGACATTCTCTATCGACGCCTTAAAAAAATAGTACAGCGTAATAGCCTTCTGAGTGCCGCACCACGGTGTTCTAGTAGCAAAGGTACTCGGCTGCTGACCTGCAAGTCGCGGGATCGAATCCCGGCTGCGGCGGCTGCGTTTTCGATGGAGGCGAAAATTCTGTAGGCCCGTGTGTTCAGATTAGGGTTCACGTTCAAGAACCCCAGGTGGTCGACATTTCCGGAGCCCTCCACTACGGCGTCTCTCATAATCATATCGTGGATTTGGGGACGTTAAACCCCACATATCAATCAATTAACCTTCTGAGTAGTGACTAAATAGGAACTTCGAAAGAAAAAAAGTTCAGCCACTTTTTCACAGTTAAACCCATTGACAGCGAAAGTGCAATCTTGATCACCATGACTGTCAGTAGACGTCATCATAATCATCGTGATTGTTTCGATTATCATTACCATAACTTAAATTGTTCGCTCGCCCTGTAGTAGCGTGATCTGCGTGCCTACTACTACTGTGGCTACCACCACTACGGCTGCTGCTGCTACTACTACTGCACAGGATGGACAAATGCAGCTTTGCTGTAGCTGTCTCTTATTGTGTAAGTAATACTATACCCGTCAAAATATGTGCGGACTGGGCTGGGCTATAAACTATGCCACGAAAGAAAATGGAAAGTATAGACAAGCAACCACGCAGCGTCCGTATTCCTCCTCGCAATGGCCCTCTGCGAACTGAGCTGGCGGTGTACGCTCCGACACGTGGTCAAAACCGCACCGTGTCTCTCCGGCAGAGCGTGTCACAAACACGACCAAAATCAATCGTCTGATTGCTATGCTCGCACGCGTCGTTGTGCACTCCTGCAGCGAACGAACGTGACCGCTCCTCGCTCTCCTTCTACATTTTCCCAACCTTTTTCCCCCTGTAGGCATTGTCCGCGTTCAACATGGACTGCTATACAGGTACTTTCTCGCTGTCCGTGTTTCAACTCTCATTTCGAAGTGAGTACGGTGCATATCTCCGGATGGCGTGTTCACATTTGATGCAATATGAAGCAACCAGGAACCTATCTGTCGTTTACTGTGGTAGCAGTAGTTGTAGAAGAAGGAGGCAGCGGGGAGGTAACCCCGTCCTATATTCACAGGCGTGCGTAGGGTTCTCCTTCATGGGGCAAAGGTTCGTCGCAGCGCCCCGCTCCCTATTATGTCAATGTATGGGGTTGACTTTGCCCCAACCCCCTTTTTGGTGACTAGGGGAGGTGGCCGCCTCCCCTGCCTCGCCTCCTACCCCTATGCGCACGTGTACGTCTACAATCACCTGACCCGTCCTTATACACTCAGGAGTTAAGACCATGCCTGTTTTTCACAATTATCAGCGAGCGAAGGTCCTTGATGTTGCACTGATTGATTGATTTGTGGGTTTAACGTATCGAAACCACCATATGATTATAGGAGACGCCGTAGTGAAGGGCTACATAAATTTCGACCACTGTTGTCTTTAACGTGCACCCAAATATGAGCACACGGGCCTACAATATTTTCGCCTCCATCGGAAATGCAGCCGCCGCAGCCGCCGCCCCGCCGCGGGACCACCGCGGCGGGGCATTGCTGTTGCATTCCAAGAACCATTTACCTCTCGTATTTATTTGAGGAAAGTTAGGAACCAAATGCAGGCCACAATGAGAAGCACATCATTACCTCATTTTAATTTTTGTTTCATGGACTGTAAAATACCTTGGCTTTTGGACCATTTGAAGGGGGGGGGGGGGGGGGCTGCGTATATATACACTTGCTTTACGCAATGTTTAAAGTGCAACCTTACTCACCTTCGTTAGTGAATCCGTCAACTGTAGCCGGATTCAACTTTAGAAGGTAGCTGCATTACTACATAAAGGACGGTTGGCTGCAAACAAGTTTTCACTAACGGGCGTACACTGCATTGACTGGCGTCATGAGACTGATAGCCGGGGTTGCCGTTGACGGAGACATGGCCGAATACATGCGCGGCACTGTTTCGATATAGTCGCGGGGGCACTCGTTGGAAGCGCTTCGGCTGTTTGTGCGGGGCCTCCTGCCTTCTTCATTTATACCCGACTAGAGACGGCAACACTGTCTGGTGTACAATTGACTGAACGCAAACGGCATGGTGCACAGGAATACCGGATACGCCAAAGCTATCTAGTATCTAAGCTTACGTTATGCAACTTGTAGTAGAGACCACAGGCATTGCAGACGGGCTCCCCCTGGTTGTTGCGCCGCCACAGCGTCGTCGTCGAAGTGGCACAGTTGGAGCACTGTAGGCCGACTCGCCGATTGGGTGGCTGTTGCTGCTGTTGGGGTTGATGCTGGGGTTGTTGTGGCTGTTGTTGCTGCAAGTTGAAAGAATGCAAAGCAGCGTTGATATCGCTTACTTTAAAAGTGTACCCATCATAAAGAGCGTGAGCAGTGGGCTACTGATGCAGAACCACTGAGGATCTTCAAGTAGCATTTGTCTTTTGCGTAGAACGACCTCTTCTAAGATGCAAAGGCTGGCGCCAACATACAAAAAAAATGTCGCTGGGCATGCTGATACCACAATATATAAACAAAGGTCACTGGAAATAACTGCACAACGTAAGACAAATACCATTAGAGGTACTTGTTCTATTTCATAAAGAATAGTCACTGGACATGCTGACAAATGTCATTAGACACGCTTGCTCCACCTCAGGCACAGGTCACAGGGCATGCTGGTTACACCTTAGACAAAGGTGAAAGGACATGCTGGCACCACTGTTGGTATATGTCATTGGACCAGCTGTAGTACACTACAGAGAAGGTAACTGGCATGCTGGTACCAGGCTACATACAAAAGTCGCTGGTCATGCTGGTGCCTCTGTATAGACAATAGACGCTGGACGAGCTGGCAGACAACTGTCATTGGACATGCTCGCACCAATCCACATACAAAGCTCACTGGACATGCTGGCAGACAAAACACCACTGGGCACGCTGGTACCAGCTTAGGCAAATGTCACCGAGCGTTATTGTAATATTCTGACAAAGTTCACTGGACATATGCTGGGACCACCTTATGGACAAAGGTCGCTGGACACACTAGCCCCACTTTACACAAGTGTCACTGGGCAAGATGGCACCAGGCTACAGACAAAAGTCAGCGGATATGCTGACACTACTGTATCGATAAAGGTCACTTGACACGAAGCCGCAGCCTAGGAAAATCCCTGTTCATGTTGTTACCGAATACAGATAACGGTTACAGGACGTGCTGGCAAACAAGCGTCATTGGAGATGCTGGTACCACCCTATAAACATCTTTCTGGACATGCTACACCATCCTAGAGACAAAGGTCACTGAACGTGCTGCTGGTGTTACTAGCCTACAGACAAAGGCCACTGACTCGACGGCGAAAGTTGCGGTGAACCCTGGTCCAGAGTTCCCGGAATGTAGGAAGAAACAAGCAACGTCAGCGTGAGACGTTTTGGTTGCTGCAGAAAAAAGGAAAGTTGAGAGAAAAGTTTCTCTTTTATTGTGAGCACTTGAGATAGCTCCTAAACAATGTGCACACCAGAGGCTGTTCGGCGCGCTTCTTATCAGCAAACGCTTCAGGCGCAACGTATATATCGCGCAACGCGTTCTTGTTGACCTCTTAAAATGAAGCGGCTCGTTTTCACGGGCGGGAAATTAATTAGGCTCCCACGATTCTATTGTTGGAAAGCCCGCAACTTCGGACGGCTTATATATAATATACGTGAAGGACGAGATAAGGAAACTACGGCGGCCGTCGCCCCGCCTTTGAAGCCATAGTGCTGCACAGGCAAAGCACGCAGGCATTTTCGTACGAGTCGAAAATAAGACATCATTCAGGTATCGCTGCCGTGGTGGTGCGGCAACTACGGCGTAGTGCAGCTAAGTGCGAGGCCTCGGGTGCAGTTTCCGGCCACGGTTATTGCATTTCGATGTGGCCCGAAATTTAAAAAAGAAACGTGTACTTCGCTTTAGGCACAGGCTAAAACAATATATGGTCAAAATTTATAGAGCACCTCGATTCTCTTCCCTGCACTGTTTCTCGTAATCATGGTTTTGGAACGTAATAGTCAAGAATGTTCGATTTAGTTATTATCGGGACTGTCATAAGAGGGCTCGCCCGTATCGTGTCGGATGCCTAACTTAGCTACGTGTGCCTTGACTCACAAAAACAGGTCTACACAAGGCTCACAAAAACAGCTCTACACAAAGCAGCCGTGGGATCCCCGATTGCTGACTGCTTGTAAATGCTTAGTCAAGGCAATGCAGAGGTGGTAACGGAACTGTATTCACATGTAACTATCAGATTCACCTACAGGCACCACTGGCACCTGAACAATGCTTTGCACAGGCAGTTGAAAACTGACGTAAACATCACTAAAAAATTAGAGCACCGAAAATTTCGAAAAAAGGCCACGTATATGTATGAATTTTAAAAGGCTACTTATAGTTGCGCATGCCATTATGCAGGCGCTTGAGAATGAGGTGGGGTAACTGGCTGCTTTCGCATGCATCCACCGGATAACGCAGATGTGTTCTCTCCCTCTCTCTTTTACGAGTTAGCTCCACGAGGTTTCGATTTCCTTGTCGCTTTCCGCCTTCTCACCGTTGCAGGGCAGAAGATTTACAAAGTATACACGTTAATCCGGCAAATCGTCATTGGAAGAGCACGGGTACCGTTTTTCTTTCTTATTTTCCATTAAGCGCCGCAAACTTAACGAAGTCGCTCCTACACCTCCAGCTTTTCCTGTGTATAGGCAATGCAGGAAGGGCATGGACTCCCGCCTCTTCAACTAGACGCAATTTTTGAAATGAGAATCGTTCGAATGCCCTCCAAACGGGCGCGTCCTACGCCGCTTTTAACACCCAGCACGCTTATCAGCCGCCAAAGTATAATTGACATCGTGTCACTTTTTTTTTTATCATCTCCTCGCTCTCCTGTAATACTCAATGTGACAACAGAGGAAGTGACCGTACACACACGCACGCGCGCACACATCCACACCGTATACGAGCTGTAGACGCAACCAAGCAATATGAAGAAGTCCAAGCGAGCGCTCGTCTAAAACGCTTCGTTCCCTTCCTCAGCACGGCATCGCATAGGGCCACGCATTCGAGCAGAAGAAGGCGCAGCGCAGCTCAGCCCTTCCTTCCTATATACACGAGATCATATCCGTTTGCCAGCGCGAACCCCGAGGGCTGCGTGTGAAGCATGTCACACTTGGCTAAACCTGACATTCGAGACGTGTACGTGCCACATTAAAATTATGGCACCTCGAAATGCCGATCCGCCCCTCCTCCTCCATCTCTACCACCACAGAAACCCCCCTTCTCAGTGCGTAACGTACGCTTGGCGTCGCTCACGTACACACCTATTCAACCACCCAGGCATACCGGAGCCTTAAGGTTTTACGCGAGGTTTATAAGTATATATGTATATTGTTTGTTCTTTCGTGGCTTCTTCACGCAGTGCTCTACGCGTTCCGCAGTGCATGACGTCTCGTCCCCTTCATAAGCGCCCTCTCTCGAGCATCATGATGGGCGGGCATGTTTGCAAAAGAACAAGTTAAGAAAGAAGGCTTAAGAAAAGCGCTTAAGATAAAAGTAAATGTTTGTCCCGATGAGTTGCGACACGTATGAGGCAGCGCATATGTCAAGTCGTTTCCGGAGGGAGAATGGCCCGACCGTATGGGGCGGTGGTTGAACGACGCGCTTCGTGCATTCCCTCAAAGAAAAAGGGGGTGCGATGCTTGCAGGCGTGCGATGACTGAACGCTCCTCCCGGCCCTGGTGCGTAGGGCGAGGCCGCGCGAAGATTTGAACGTTCTTACCGGAAGGTGGCATGCGCGATTGCTTCTAACAGCGGTATGTATAATTACGTGGATCCCATCTTGCACGGAGTCCCTGGGAAGACATAGATGGGAACCCTTAAATGGGTGAGAATCAGCTAGTTGTGTCTTTCTGAAGCGCTCTGGTGCACAACAATCTTCGGAGACAAGTGATTGCGTTGGCGAAAGCAGTGGCGAGGACATTGACGAAGAAATAACAGGACCGTTGGACGCGTGCCATGCTATCGGTGAAGACTCTCGTTGTCTGTTGAGACACGCCTAGCCAATGCACTGCCGCAACGGCCACGCGTGAAATACATGATTGTATTCACTGAATCATTTCCGTTGTGATTACAATTACACGTCCTTTCCGTATAATCACTGCACGAATATTATATGGATTCCATGATATGTTCCGCCAAGGCGGAGAGAGAGAAAGAGATAAAGCGGAAGGCCGGAAGGTTTACTACCACCAAGGCGGAGGTTCAGGATAATGCATTTCAGGGGGACAGGTTCAGGAGGACAGTAAAACAATGGGTGTTGGCTTTGATGTCTTCGTATATGATGTCTCGTTATCAGCATTTGGTCTTATGTTCACCCCATTTCGATGTGGCAAATGTCTCCCTCGTGTTCTTGCCTTGCTGCATATTTTCCGATAACGGAACATCCCTCATAAGCGACAAAAAAAATGAGGAACTTTATATGGATGTCTCATACGTATCTGGGGCGCAAGAGCGAGAGATATTGCGGTGAGTTGTCAAGTCTGTCAGGGTCACATATACGCTCCTTTCTCTCTCGTGTACTGTCATTGCTTTGAACGGACTTTGTGTCGTGTTTTCGAGCTCCGCGATATATGGCGAAAATTTGGGAGCTATTTGAGCGCTTTGACGCGTTCTACTGCGCGAAACGGTGCTGCACACTGCAGGTGTCAATTTTCCATATTTGCGACTGTAGGCGCTCCGAGCTTATCGTGCCATACATGCCGAAATTGCAGCCGCGGTGCTGAATTTCCAGTATAAGTCCTTACCAGTAGGATGCGGCGCGGCGGTGTCTATGGTGGCAGGTGTTTGGATACGACAGCAGTTCTACCGATAAAACCGGCTTCTTTAGGGAATACTGCCTCCACGTCTCCCTACTCTCCCCCGAAAGAAAATGTGTGTGTTCTTTCGCTCAATTCTTCTTCGCCGGGCCACTGCACAAGGGGCAAAAGATTCTATCTCGACGTCCCGTATGCTCTCCACCGGCATACGGACATCCCACTGCGCAAGGTGTGGAAATATTGTGAGCGGTCGACCGAGTAATTAGATCTAATGAATCTTCGCTGTCTGAGTTATACAGTTCCGGTCACCGTGTCATCGGCAGGTAATTAGAGGAAGAACCGTTGCGACCTACATTCGTCTCGCACACCCTGGAGATGACACTGCAGGAGGATAGCACAAATGCGGAAAGAGGAAACCCCCCCCCCCCTTGACGGTGTAATCGTTCACGCACCAGCACAGAGCCCACTCTTAGTTTGTACAACAGCGCTCGGAAACTACGAGGCAAGCCAGGGCCACGAACACGGGGAGGGAACGACCCACTCGCCACACGCTGGTCTGGGTGCTGCTTTACAAGGTGTCGGCGTATAAGCAGACGCTTGAAATGACTCATGCAGAATCAAAGAATCTTGAGACAGCGTATAGTTGAAGGCTTTAAAAGAAACCTTTCGTGCTTACCATTTAACGTTCGTTTTATGGTACAGAGTCAAATAGCGTCATCAATGATGTACGCAGTTGTATATTCTGCACTTGGAATTCCCCGTTTATCAGCTTCGCTAACCCTTAGAACGACGATACGCCCCGCGGTGTCATGGTCTAATGGTTACAATGCTCGGCTGTTGACCAGAGGGTCGCAGGGTCAAGTCGTGGCCGCTGCGGCCACACTTTCAGCGAGTCGACTTGCCAGAGGCCCGTGTGCTTGGATTTAGGTTCACGTCAAGGCACCTTATGTGGTCGAATTTTCCGTATCTACTGCAGCGTCCCCCATAATCCCGTCGTGGTTCTGGTATGTAAAACCACCGAAATTATTTATGACCTTTAAAATCACATGTTAACACAGTTCATATAGACAGTTTGCAAACTATATATCGACCGTATATGTCCAGTTGGGCTGCTTTACCTTGATGCAGATGTACTGCTTATAGCCTTTACAGAATATGCGAACAAACGTTGCTGACGTGTCATCGATGCAGATGTGGCCGCACAGACTTCCGAACTCTGGTGGTTTTGCATCGTGCAACGCCACATAACAATCATCCAGACTTCCAAACGCAGTGCAAATAAAATTATGTGGACATAAGTGGAAACAGGCGCACGTTCGTAGAATCCTTGGGCTCTTTGAATAGATAATAATCTAAGACACTCGTGAGAAGACACACATAGACCATCTGAACCCTTTCTCTGTGTCGTTTCTCGAGGCTACTTGCGCGTACATGAGTTCCTCGCACGGTATATTCTTCTTATAGCATGGTTCCGCCTAAGTGACCGTATGACGTGGCGTATTCCAGTTCTGTAACGTTGGCCCTATCGCGATGATGCGAAGACCAACCGGCTGACCTGTACGCTTTCGCGACAGGGTGTAACAACCCCGTGCTGCGTATATATATGGCCGATCACTCTTGAAGGCCCCCGCGTGAGCTTATAAGTAGTTTCATTCGCCCAGACATTCAGAGCAGCATCGAAAGTTGTCGTGCGACACCACAATTCTTGCCATTCGTTTCCCTCCGTACTACGCTGTCGAGGAAGGTCTGCCCGTATCCGTGCGTGGCAGGCGGCAGTTAAAGCCGATTACGCCTTATGCCAATTAAAATAAGGTTCAAATAAAAATCGGATACTGTGAGAAAAAAAACGAGAAAAATCGGACGGTGATCAAGAAGAAGTGGTCGCGGAGACAACACCCCGGTCCCTCTGTCGCTCTTGCTTTCGGAACCACGTGCGGACATCTTACTTTCCTTCTCTTTTTTTCTCGGCGGCTTGAGAAGTTTCTCCCCGCTTCTGCTGCATGCTTACCTCTCTGCGTGGGGTCGTGTCGGTATTATATAGGTTGCATGTCTCGCGGTGGTGCATCTACCGCCCGACTCACGCGCATACGACAGCGGCTATGGCAGTTCGTACCCGTCTGTACACGATGTCGTGTATATGCTGGCACTTTCGCTACACCCCCCTCCCCTTCCTCCATTTCTCATGGGTTGACTAGGATCCCCGCTCATGCATTCAAAGCGCACCACCGTCCTCTCTGGTCACCGTTTCGCACGACAAGCCGTCCTGCGTGGTCCTCCTTCCTACGGGTAATAGCCCACCACCTTCCCCTTCTTCCTGCCTTCTTTTCGCGTCACTGCTCACGGAGTCAAAGCTGATGGAGAGAGAAAGGAGGACAGGATGTCGTGGAGTATGCGCGCGGACTTCCAGATCTTTGAGGTTCCCTGCAAGAGGCGCGCGTGCGTTGAGCACGTTGGTGGAGCGTCGCGTATATAGACGACATCGGCGTTGTAACGAGGCGAATCGCGGTGAACGCAGCAGTGTAAAAGAACATTCGGGCGCGCCGGGATTTCACAAATCCGGATGAGCCGGCGGCCAGCGCAGATTTACGGTCTGCGCGGGCCTTTCCACCAGCCACCGAGCGAGTGCGTGACATTTACGGGCGACCCGTGAGCGGACTGCGAAAGCGCTTCTTGGCCGCGCGCCTCGGACAGCTCGCCGGACAGTCGCTCGACCGCGGCTCGGATTTTTTTGGCTCGGCTTCGGCTTCCCTTTCGGCTCTGCCTGCGTGAAGAAACAAAAAAAGCGAACGATAAAAAGTGGTCCTGCTCTGTCGACGGCTGTGTAGGTAGACAAGCCGTGTGCTTGTGTACGATGCACCGCCATGGACGAGAAGCGCTGCTGCCAGAGTTTCGAAGTACCGACGTAGGTTTCGTCACTACGCGGTTCCGTGGCTCCTAATTTGTCTTTGCTTTGTTTTATTTGGGTTTTCCCCGATAGAGTAAGGTCGCGATGGCGAACGCCGATGTTCGAACGGCAATTTCGGCGGCCCTTCAGAATGCCGCTGTATATACCAACTTCAGGCGCATGGTTTTTCGTTGCGAAGGGGGCGAACAACGACGCTTGAAGTCTGTGCGCGGTGTTGCTCTGCGACATTCCTTCGATTTCGCTCGAGATGGCCACCATAGAAAGGAGCACGTTCTCTCTGTTCAATTTCGTACTATTCCACGTATACCTCATTGTATCTGAAGGGTATTTGAACTTCTGTAAGGACAAAGATCGGGCACGTTATTTTTTTGTGCAGCAGTTTGCCGTCTTTTCGGCGCACGCAATTCGTGATGCCAGCAGTCTGTTCACGTGAAGTCATGATGAAATAAGCTCTCTATGGGTTCATGTACAGGACTATCAGTTGGGAATAGCCTCCTACCCTGTTTTTCCATGCAATCTCGTGCCTTTTCAAGCCTTGCCTTGCATGACAGCCCTGTGCGATCATCTGATCTCACTTCGCTTTGTGCATTCTAGACTGCCCTAGCGGAAATAAGAGTAGTGTAGCCGAAAAGCGAGAAATTCTGACAGGTTCACGCTTAGTGCTGGCATTGTTACGTGTTTTATAGAAAATAAGTGGTGAGGAGGAGCGAACTTCTGAAGGTGGGCTATAGTGAAGGCAAGAAAGCAACTACTCTCTCGCCTTTCATCACAATGGTTTAGGGGCCCGTCAAGCTCCGAAATCAATATTCGCATCACGCGAATCTGGCATGCGCAGCGTGCTATCCAGGGATATTCAAATAAGCGCACGCAGCACGTGATATTGATTCCCTGCGTGGTCATATCGTGATATGGATTCCAGAATTCGCAGGGTGCCGAACCATACTGCGTTATATGCGGATGCGTACGAGAAGCGGTGGTAATAAAAATACCAGGTGTTTAGAATAACGAGGAGCTGAGTAAATTGGTAACTATTCATTTCCATGCAAACACAGCAACAAGAAATTAAAAACAAAAGGTCATGAGAACGCAGGACACCACTGCGGGGGTCTTGAGCTTAAAAGCAAATGCTAATGTCCGAAAGTCGAACGAAATCAAGTCACCGAAAGAGTAGCCAGCTCCTCATAGCTCGCTCGCTATACGTTCAGGTTGGCTAACATCTCTTTTCTGCCATCTTTTAGCCCCCTTACCCCCTTTTCCCACACAGGGCAGCCAACTGGTCTGAGGACTGGCTAACCCCCCTGTCTTTCCTTTCTTCCTCGTTCTCCTCCTCCCCCAGATCGGCTTGAAGTTGCACCGGCACTATTTAAGGCTCCAGAGGGAGAGGCAAAATAAACCACTTAGATTTTCAATAAGTGCCTCTTCATAACGTATATAGTTACCACGGAAACTTCCTAATATTTATGCATCGCGAGATGCGTACGTCGTCTTGTAATACTGAGAACGAGCGTTTATTAATGAAACATTGTTTCACAAGCTTTCGATTCTGTTTTCAGGCCCTATTCGATTGATATGCCATTCGGTCTCCAAAATAATTCTTCGCAGGACCCAGTACGCTCTTTGATGTATAGAGCACAATTCGGCCTATTCCGGGTTTGGTGCATTTCGGGTTCGTCTGTAAGTGCATTGTACAATTTCGAGGCAGGAAAGAGTCCGTCATACACCGATGTGTGGCGGACTTGATGCGTTGACTTAACTGAGAAATAATAAGATGGCTTTAATCTTCCAGTCATGCACTCCACTACGGCGTCTCTCATAATCATATGGTGGTTTTGGGACGTTAAACCCCACATATCAGTACCTTCCAGTCATGTTAGGCGGATGCTTAAGAGGCCCTGTGAGTTTTTATTATCGTTTAATACACATCGTAATTGCCTTTATCTGAGTTTGGTGTGATTAAACTTCGCCTGTACACTGTAGAGTTCGCAAAGAAGGAAATGTTGGTCACTATCAGAGGGATTCTAAAACTGGACACACAGCTAGCAACCCGTGTGCCGTACACACGCAGCGCGTAAACCGGACGCGAGAGGACATGGGGGGGGGGGGGGTCACTTCGTGTCGGCGAGATGAAAGGTCCCCCGGAGGCGACATTACTTCACTATCGCCGCTGTGTCCAGCGTCCCTCTTTCCATCGCTGTCATCCGCACTGTCGGTCGCTAAATCCCAATTAACTTCCTACCCATGCGATAGCCACCTTGCGGCCTAAAACATTCCCTCCCGGGCGTAAATCTTCGAAGCAAGCAGCTGCCAGGTAAAGAGGTGCGCTTAGCACTTTATGCTCCAGCCGATACAACTGAACGCCAAGTGTAACGCCGGTTCAATAGGCGTTCTGTCCCCTCGTGTTCGCATGGCCGCCTAAGAATGCGTGTATTGCAGTAGTGTAAGCTGTCGCAACGTCGTGCTATTTCAACATCATTTGTGGTTTACGACCCTCGTGAAGAACGTGTTATCGACCACAATTTAGTGGTCTATAGCTGATTCGTTTGGTCCAGCTTTGCACACTTCTGACCGGTAGTATGCACATATAAGGATTCGCATTCAATAGAAGCAGGGCGTTCATGACACTGACTGCATTGCCACTTTTCTCGTTATTCTTTACTTACTGTAGAGCGAAAAACATTTCTTCAACTATCACTACACCCGCCACAGTCGTTTAGTGGCAAATACTTGGCTGCTGACCCGAATGTCACGAGATTGAAGTCGCAGTCAAGGAGACCGCATTACGATGGAACGCGGAATACTGGAAGTCCTTGTCATTTAGACTTAGAAAGATACAATATAAAATGAAAGAAAGGCAGGAAGACCAACCAGAGTTACAGCATCCGGTTTGCTATTCAGCAATAAGGAGAAGGGAGAGCGGGGAAAAAAAGATGGAGGAATGAGGTGAGAAAAGGAGAATACTCCCGCTAGAACCTTAATTTTCCTGTTATTTGTTATTTTGTTTTTTCATGGTTAGAGCTCATAGCACGTTAAAGAACACAGGTGATCGAAATTTTCGGCACCCTCTACTACAGTGTTTCTCGTAATCATATCGTGATTTTGCGACGTAAAAGCCCAACAATTATTAACTATCACGTTAGTCTCCGGATGAATTGATGACCGCGTTTCCAGAGTAATGTTAATTGTTACATCTTTACGGCGAAGTAGATAGTTCGCGAGTGTCGTTCATTCGGGCAATCCTGCTGAAATTATTTTTCAACATAAACGGCTGGCTCATATATGCTCGATACCTGCGCATGCAGTCCGCGGACACAAGCAGTCCGCGCATCTAGAGTGGAAAGACCAAAACTATGCATAAAGCGGGATTTTCAAGGCAAGCGCGAATTCGTCGTTGTCCATTCTGAAGTCAACGGCTACTTTGCGTTGTATACGATGCATCCTCAGAGTGGCAGAGAAGGAGAGAGAAAGAGAGAGTGAAAAAAGTACTTGTGAAGAAACGCGCGTGTTTTCTGTTTCGTCCGAAAGCGGCCAATTAGTGGCTGCCCCCACTTTTTGGCATTCAAGGGCAAGCTGCGCGAAGAAACACAAAGCCGACGAAACAGTTACCACATTACCCGCGCGCCAAACGAAGACAAGAGAGCGTCCAAAGGGCGTCCATAATCCTTCGGTCGTTCGTCTCAAGAACAATTAACGCAGTCACAAAATGTGTCGCAATCGGCACGGCCACCTTTTGTTTTTCGAGAAATGCCTGAGTGCGTCGCGGTTTGAAAGCAAAGCTAACGTGGTTCCTTATAAGTTCACCTGTGCTTGCCACAAGGCTGAAGCCTTTTTTTTTACTTTTTTTCCTTTCTCAGTCAACGCATTGATTCTCACCCACCTTCGAAAGCTTTCCGACCTAGCGGGAGTTTTGCATGGCCTCTGAGATTGGATCCAACAAACGTTTTCTGCTTATCACGTGCCTCCAAGATCGGCCCACGCATTTAAAAGGCGATTATGACGTGATAAGGTCATCACATGACGTCACTATTACATTATGCTGACTTCGCAAATTTTGGTCGTGACGTCATAGAGTGATGTAACTAGATTATTTTTATTATCACTCGCGTTGACAACGGCTGTCGCTGTTCGTGTTTCAGTCAGAGGAATGTAAGGTTTTTGCCTCAAAGGAAAAAAAAGAACGCTATAAAAGAGCCGAAGGAACTCGCAAGTCTACATACGTGGTCCCGACACTTGGTGATTATTCATTGAAATGCCAGCACAAAGTTCATCTCTTTCCTGCGGGCTAGCTTGGTTATGATCTTCATTATCTCCATTGTTATCTTATCTTCATTATTAGTGGCAAGAGCCCCGAGTGACAGTCTGCCATTTTACAGACTATCCTGCCTATAGCGCAAGTGCGAGTTGTCCGAAAACCCTGATGGAAATACAAAACTAGCATAAGAGGGGTGTAATGGGTCAAGCGAAAGTGGTACATGATAGTGGACATTAACCTATTACATAGCTTAATTTGGGAGTCATATTATTAGACGCTCACCAGATGACACGATATGGCTCGTTACGGCACTTGACGGATCATCTATCAACCATGCGCTATTCTAAAGGGGCATCGGCAGCTCGAAACACAATTGCTGAGAACATGTCTGAAAGGGATAGAACCGGTGTGACTGCTGCTTCCAGACCCTTTAAGTTTTGCACTATTGTTGCTGTAAGAAGGGGGGGAGGAGGAAATCGAAGCAACTACAGGGAGCTTCAGAATCGAAAGTTGGGCTAGTTGGATATGCTGCACGGTAAAGAGTTTCCTTTTCTAGATTATGCTCCGAGATAATCTTTCTTCTTTTACTCTGTGTTCTCGAGGTGCCACGGGTGTACTTTTTGCCTGCACACGCTTGCGTTGTTTTTTCATTGCATGTTTATATATTCTTCCCTTTCTAATAAATCGTTTAGTTGCGAAAGGGCGCTTATCCTCTCTTCCTTTCTGTTTATTCGTGCGCTTGAACGGACAGGGAGCTTAAATATAGTGTCTGTGCCTGTTTGCTACTCTACGCTTCAGGATGGGCATCGTCAAGTCAAAGAAAGACTGATCGAGAGCATGTGCGACTCGAAACGACTCGCTTACATATTGTGGCGTGTACCTATGTATACAGGCGAATGCTTATACGTCCACTGCGTTCAGGTACATTGTAGACGGCCTCGCGAGCCTCTCCGGACTGACGAGTTGTCAGATCAGGTGGGAACGGAAACAGAGAGCAAACTTCGGCGTATCCTCCGGCTCAGAACTCACGCGCTGGGCGCGACCGACCCCTAGCAGCTTAGTTATTCGCGGTTATACTTGTGTTCATTATGTTACAGCACGACAAGAACAAGGAAAAAGATAAGGCACACATACGACAGCACACATGTACAGGATATAACAGGGCAGTATACGGGAGAGTGCGATTACTTCTGTTGTTCTCTTATCCAATATGGCTGATAACCAGTTTATGGTTCCCACCCCTTTTAAGCAAAAAAATATGCCGTAAAGGGACACTAGTGAGCAAAGCGATTTTTCGCGTATTATTAAACTACAATTTCACGATACCGAAAAAACAAGACTCTTACCACGACACGACACTTGGTAACCCAGAAAACGCGCGAAAAAAAAAGCGAATGCGTGTGCCGACGCCACTTGGAGATTCCCGCAACAAACACTCTGACGGAAGAAATTTTAAAGGCGTCTACTGGGTCCTACGCAGCTTCTAACCGATAAAAATGAAGTTCATTATCATCTGTGGGTGTCGTGCGTAAACTAAACGTACGAAAATTGAGAAAACTTCATCGAGTCAATGCCACGAAAATACCGAACGTACATTTTGAAATTTCTTACGCGTGGAGATCTTGGCGCGAAATTTAAAAATGAATCTTCAACTTTGATGTTCTCCGCTATTAATGAACTTGTGATAGTGAAACATGTGACATTAGAGTTCTCAGAACACAGTTTGCAAATGTAAATCAAGTCATTGTTTCTGTTTAGTGTCCCTTTAAGCTTGAATTCTGCGCGACAGGTCTTCCCTTACTTTGTCTCTCGTTCGCGCAGTGTTCGTTTAAATATATAAATAGAACGAGTCCCGCGCGCAGCCGCTGTCCTGCCACAGTTTGTACAAAGTTACACGGTCATTCGCGAGTACAAAACCTGCTCGCCAGAGAGATCGGTTCGTCAGATTACGCGGCCCAGCACGCGGGAAAATCGGATAGCCGAGCGTTTCCTGTTGGGCCTAAATCACGCCTATAAACGCGCCGCAGCCTGGCAGATAACCCGACTCTCTTATTGTCTCTTCGACGCGCCAACCTCGTGGCGCGTGAACGGAATAATCTTGTTTACAACAGTGCTTACCAAAGTATGGCGAAACAAAACAAAAAAAACAGAACACCCATCACTCGCACGGAAACGTGGCCGAGATTAAACTGCACTGCTACACTTCACATCTAGCTAACCACAGTCTGTGTCCTTACTATCTATCCAGGGCGGAAGGCGACCCGTACAGAGCCTTAGATGCCCACGACAGTTATGGCCGTGGCGGGCAGCGTCACGTATAGTCACCCTTTTCTGACTATCTGGGAGATTTTACGTGTGGGCCTGTAGCACACGCAGTGGGAGTCGGGAAACTATGTAATAGTTTATGCATGGTGCAGGAAACTGGACGCCTTAGTACGCGCCTTCCCTTTGTAAAGCAGCGTGTTTTATTATACTTTTTTTTTTCTCGTACTTAATCCCCAAGATTTCGCCTCTGCTGCTTGGAGCACATAAAAGCGCGTCGTATACGCGAGGCGCTTGCAAAAACAGCGCTTTTTTTTTTTATGTCGGTTCCACGCATCGCCCACTCTCGACGTTAACGCGAAGTGCGAGTATACATACGCTCACAGCAGAGGCGACTGTTCGCCAGTTGTTTATGTTCGGCAGTTGTGTTTGCTCGGGCATAGCTGACTGTGCTAAAGAGCACAGCACGACATGCTACTGGGGCGAGTCGTACTTGCATGACGAGGCGAAAAAGAAAAAAAGAAGAAATAAATGTGGAGGAGTATGCACGTTTTATTTGATTGTTATGCCTGTTGTTTCCGAAAACGCTATGCTTTTGGAGATGTGATCGAAATGAGTCTTTTGAGGGCTGATGAGCCACAAGTTGCTGCGTACGTGTCGTCTAGTGAATGGAGTGTTCTATATTTGCTCTTGCACGTGATGTGTACATGAGAGAACAGGGCTGGTAGCAGTGTGTAATAATATATGTTGGGGCTCTATGCATCGTACTGGAGGGCTGCGAAAATGTCTTCCACCAGGGGGTTCTTTAACGTGCACCTATATGTTAGCAGTCCATCTAAATGCACCCGCCGCGGCTATAATTTTATCCTGTGACCTCCGGGTCAGTGGTCGAGCACCCTTATAACCACTGGATCAATGTGGCAGGCGTGGTATTACTATGCGCGCACGCACAAGGACATTGACCCACAAAGATCGCATCATGCAAGACCACAGCGACGCCACCGAGTGCAACGAAAGCGTAAAACACTTCGGTTCCCGGTTGAAATTCTTGAACGGTTATTGGGTTTCTGGTGATAGTTGCAGATTGAAGAGAGGGTCGACATGAACCTTCCGCGCACACCCAAACGAAAATTGAAGAAACGTCCACACGTACGACGACTTCAAATCCCGCGCGCAGAACAGACAGTATTGTGACCGATCCTGAAGGACAGTCTCACAGACACAACAAATCACTTTCCGCTTTGTTGTGTCTGTGAGACTGTGAAAGAAAGAAAGAAAGAAAGAAAGAAAGAAAGAAAGAAAGAAAGAAAGAAAGAAAGAAAGAAAGAAAGAAAGAAAGAAAGAAAGAAAGAAAGAAAGAAAGAAAGAAAGAAAGAAAGAAAGAAAGAAAGAAAGAAAGAAAGAAAGAAAGAAAGAAAGAAAGAAAGAAAGAAAGAAAGAATCTCGTGAGAAAGTCACGGTAGTCTAACGCAGGCCGCGCCAACGCTCGAAGTTGTGCGAGACGTACGGAGCATACAAACAAGACGACGGTGCTTTATTGTACACAACACGCGGTAGTATACCGAGATGGCGTACAGTGGACTGGACGACGAAGATCGTTAACCAATTTCCCTATACAAAGAGATTCACTCCCTCTGTTGATGCCTAGCTCAGCATACTCTTCACAAAACGCCTTCGTAAAACATCCCAGAGGGCGCTTCAAGCATCATTTCATTTTCTCTCTCTCTCGCTCTACCGCTTTCAATCTTATTCATTGTGAGTATGCTTGTATATCTTTCCTGCACCCTTCCTATTCGCCGACCCCACTCCTCTCACCTGAGCATTCGTGCGCCTTTTTTTCAAATGCTCAATGTTTACGTGTTCACCTTACATATAAATTACTTTAGTAATGATATCATTGCGCCGTTGCAACTGGTGCAGTGAAAGCTTTTCGCACACAAAGCTCACAGCTGGAAGATGTCGTCCACCAGATAAAAACAGCTGGAAGATGGATACTGCATGTGATCCGAGAGTGACCAAACAAGAACTGTATTTATTACTTTGTAGTTTACATAGCTTTTTGTAGCTTACAGAACAGTTTATAGCATATTATTATCGTTCATTTTTACATTGTTTTGTCAATCTAAAGCTCAACTATCTTGGGAATAATTACGAGTATCAACTCCTCAAAAATACATCCGCTTCTTGCCTGTTGACATGAGCCATCGATCGCATTACTGGAACGATACTTCTAAAGTTTGGCTTAATATTATACCATATGTCTAGCTTTCTTATGGATTATATTTGGGTGGCCGAAGTTTACTATTGTGGTGGGTCCCGCTGCATTGGCGCAGCGACGCGAAGGTGATTTGTCTCCTGGTGAGTAATCTCTGCACTATTATATATATATATATATATATATATATATATATATATATATATATATATATATATATATATATATATATATATATGAGAGAGAGAGAGAGGGTGAGATAGATTTTCATATTCAGAGCTTGTACGTTTAAACGTGTGGTTACACAAAACAGTGTTGCAATCACGGCGTCCTTGCTTCCATTTAATGCAAATTAAGTTTCACGAAATCATCTGTTTACTATCCGTTCGTTAAATCTAAGCTTTCTGTTACCAATTTCGTTCATTCTATTTGCATTCATTCGTTGCTTTGTGTTGAAGTGCCCGGTTCAGGGCCACACACATCGTCGGTGCGCGCCAATAAACCGAATAGCGGGCTACGCCTTGGCCCCGTACGTTGGGCACAATACGCCATATACGTCCCGCCTATCTATATTTGCCTAACCGGGAAGCGAAAGCCGCCGTTAATGTCACCATTAAACCAGTTCGAACTGGCGAAATTGTCTTTGACTGCCCTCATTTGCATTCGGGAGTGACCCCGTCAACCTATACACTTACTGTAAACGCGCTCCAAGACAAATAAATGGTTACCAAGAAGCTATATTTTATGGCACGCGCCATGTTACTTCTGTATATGTGAGCTCGGCATTTACGACAAAGTACGCAACCGGTCTATGTTGTTGTTGTTGTTGTTTTCCTCTGCACATTTTACAACAAGCGTACCCTCGTGCGCGTTTTTCCTCCATCTCCACCTTGTCGTCTTTCGTGTCCTCGGCCATACTGTGTGTTCACTGCGCTGTAAATGTCTTTAAACTGACCGTAAAACAGGACCCACCCGTGGGACGCAAAGCGAGCTTGCGCAGGCGAGGCAACGCTAATCGTGATTGTGCGACCGCAAAATCAAACACAAACGCGACCCTCGTTAGCTCTCCCAGTGAACACTGAAACACGAGTCGACACATGGACATCTTACAGAGCAAGCAATGGTACGTTGGCCGCTGCACGCCCTCTTCTTATGGCTCCTTCGCTATGAAGTCGATCGGAGGAGGCTATCCGGCTGAGCATCGCGCCTGTGTGTATATATACATACAGATACAGAGACGGGCATCGCAACATCTGCTACTACGGAGGTCGATGCAACGTCGTCGTCGTCGTAGTTTAGTCGTTTATGGCAAGCCGAACATCAAGCGAGTCGGCGACGAGAAAGTCTGATTCGACCGGAGATACGTAGATTCCTTGCAGGACCTCCACATGCGCCCTTGCCGAACCCCTCCACCCCCTTACACGGGACCCCACTGATGTAGTCAGGGAGTGTTCTCTCCGGAAGTGACGTCTGGCTGTTAGCGCTTTTCTTCTACTCTGTATGGACGCCAGTATTGTTGTAAAGCAGCAACGAGTTGCTAATGACTTCTGGTGACTCCATGAGTATAGAGGTGTACCCAGACAATGTTTTAATGAAGTCCATACAAAAGGTGTGTATGTCCGTACGTGCGTACCAACAGCAAGGTTGTTGTTGGCCGAGGATGATCATGCCCGTCGTAGATCGTGTTGGGATTTAGGCACAGAAAGTGGGTAAAACTCAGTTTACATATACGCATCGGCGCAGGTGACCGTTACATTTTCAGGATCGATTCAGATCACTGTTGTGCTGTCTACGTATGATAGGCCCAGTTTATTTCTATACAACTTCTCCAGGATAATTCCAGTCAAGTAACAAAATGCCTCCGGAATCGTGCATGTTTACCGTTGCACTTTCACCAGAATCGTCGTGATCAACTTTTACGACTACGGAACCAAGCAGTATAGTCACTGCCAATGTTCAGAGATTTGGCCAGAGATATGTTTCACTTGGAAACGAAAGCAAATTATTTAAAAACTAAAGCAATTAGTGCATAATTGGAAGTGATGTCCGCGCAGTACCGATTCAGCTGCAGTCAAAAGACTTCCCACATGCACAGGACTGTCTTAACGCTCGTACGTGTTCCAGAGGAATAACTTAAGAGAGCAGAAAGAAAAGCCTTTCCGACTGCGCACCTCCTGAGCACAGAGTTCGGCGAGCTCCGTTTATCAGATTCGACTCCGGGGAGCGACTCAAGCTATCGAGATTTGATCGAGAACAACCCGAACCTCCGTGCGCGGGTTGGAACGACCGCCTGAACGACTCTTCCGATTCGTGCGTGGGCTCGAAATGCGCACCCACGCGCGCGCACTTTCCTTTCGCTTCACGCACCCCATAGAACTTCCTGGGCCGGGACTTTTTATTCATTTCTTCCGGCGTAAAAAGAGACTCACAAGGGCTTACATGCGTTCGCCAAAGATTATTCGTAGGCGAAAGACATCGTCTCTTTCTTTTTTCTTCTCGTTCGACTGCATTGATCTCTCCGACCCCGAAGGCATTCTGGACCAAGCTCGATTTTGTCCTGCCTCCGGGATAATTGCAAGTTCTTTTTCTGCGCCTCACGAGCCTCCGGACCAAACAACGGCGTCACGTGATGACGTCTTGATAACGTCATATGATGACGTCATCGTGATGAGTACATTATTCTTATGACTCCTGATGGTGCCGACAGTCGCTTTTCGTGTTACATGAGGTATTTAAGGCTTTCGCATTGAAAAGAACCAAGAATCACCCTATGTCTCGACCGCTGTGACTCGGGCCTCTTTGTGGCTGGTCCGTAGAAATGCATTAGTGGCTGTACTCCTCCCTATAGTTCAAGCTGATTTTTTTTTTGTTCTTTTTGTTCTGCTAAACTAGAGTGCCTCGATGTGCGCACCTCCTCGAGGCGCCCTATGCTAGACGGCGGGAGAGCGCCTCTAACAGAACATTTTAGTATATGATGGCGCTAACAACGAATCTAAGAAGTAGAACGTTGTTAACTTTTAGAGCTAACAATTTTTATATTTCTTTCGTTCTAGTATGTCATAGTTGTCAGTTACAATATGAACTCTAGCCATGCAGTTTCTGCAACATAAGCACGTGCGGTCACAGCTCGCCGAATTATTTTTTTTTATCACGTACTTCCGTAAGATAAAACCAACAACGTCACTGAAACTTCAGACTAGAGAAGTGGACCTTGCCGCGTGCTCTTACATTTTTTTACGTCTAAAGTACTTCGCGAGGCTTCAAGTTGTATCATAGAAGTCACACGAAAGCCTGGCATGGCTGCTCAAAGAGTGAGAAGCGGAAAGCTCAGAGCTTCATTCATATATGTTTATTTTTATTTTATTTTTTCAGCTCTTTGAGCAGGGCATTAATCGATGACGCGAAAGTCAACGAGCACACGAACACCGTGAAGCTAAAATCCAGAGATGGCCCACCAGAGTAGACGCGGTCTCCTTCTAGCTGCGAGACGGAGTATCCCGTCTAGCTCCGTTTAGGAGCCTATCACTTTACTCCATCACCAATCAACGCGAGCACCGACAGCCTGTCGCCAGTTAAAATGGGGCCCGCCAAACGATGCATCGGTTGAAACAAAACCTGGCGGAGCGCAGCGAGTTGGACAATTAAATAAAAATAACCACAAAATACACTCGCTATATTCCTCTCTCCTCTCGAAGTTATTCCCCAGTGCTTCTACACTGTTCAGCAAGCCAGCCTGTCTCTCTCTCTCTCTTTGTACTCCTCTCTCAGAACCACTCAACCGAAAGCGACGGGCGGTTGAAAAAATGACCGCCGCTCTCTATTCGATCAATCCTGCAACACCTTCGAGCACTCCGCAGCATTCGCGATGTGGCCCCCCACTTCTTTCGAAAGCATACGTGGTCGTGGACAATTTATTAGGCGGAATTTCCATTCTTTCTTTTTCGTTCCGCTCTCACTCACTCTCTATTTTCAAACTCCCTTCCTTTCCATGAGCAACGCATTAGCGAGCTTCGCTCGCGATGACGCTGGGGGGGAGGGCGGCGGAAGGAGGGCTCATTCGGCGTGGCGCATGCGCATTAGGAGACGCCACTCACAATGGACGGGAGTTAAGCAAGAGAGAGAGTGTGGAGAACAGAAAGAGAAATGAGACATCCCCCCCCCTCCATCGCTGTTGGTCGTTACTATTGCAAGTCACGTATACACGCGCCGGTCATCTTCTGGCCGCGGCGGGCTGTGTTCTCGGCTGCCGATCCGAAAGAGAAGCGGAGAGTTGCCCGGGAAGACCTCGGACAGCAGCTGCCGCCGGCAGCGCCGCCTGCCGTCATTCGACGTCGTTCTAACGAGGCCCCTCTCGCCTATACTCCTCGCACTAGGCTCTCTCTCCACCCATCTCGCTTTCCCTTCTTCGCGAGAGTCTATGCATCAACTATGATGGCTAGCGTGGATAACGGCCGGCCGTCGCCACAGCAGCAGCGGCGCTCCCCGTAGATGGCGCCACCAGATCACCCCCTTCACCGTGGGGCCCCGTGGGTCGCACAACGCTCGCGTCGCGACGGACGGAAAACGAGAGGACGACAATGAGCACGTCGTGCTTGTTTCTCTGCCTCTTGGTTCGGTGCCTGGAGCAACTTTCTTTCTTACTTTAGGGGCAATTTACGCTGACCTCTAAGCCACCTCGTAGTCGTTTTTCGTCTCTCCAACCAGGGCTGTCGCTCCTTCTTTTCTTTCCTTCTCGAGGGACATACACCGGTGGCGACGTCCTTCCGATTCGAATCTTCTTTGTTTTTGTTTTTGTCCGGAGGTCAACCTCGTTTTCTCTCCACGCGATTCCCTTTGTATGTTTTCTTTTGTTTTCTTTTCGCTTAATTCGCGTTCCTTTCTCTTTCCGCGTGATCGCTGGTGCGTGTTTTCGTCGTGGGCTGCGTCAACCGTTCCTTTCTTCGCTGATGTACGCATCCATACAGGTTGCGTCGTTTACGCCAGTCCTAGAGTGGGCCCTTTGCTACATTACGTGCTTCTTCTTTGTGTTTTCGTTTTTATAGTGTTTCTGGCGTGAGAATTATGGCTGGGGAAGCTTGCGTGCAGCAAGAGCACCAGAAACAGCAGCAGTTCGAACGAGAATAGACATCAATGCATGGTTTCCCCTACAACTACCGAACACACGCACACAACGTGTTGTTTTGTTTTGTTTTTCGTTCTTAGTTTTAACCTCTTCATGGGTAACTCGCAAAAAGGTGATCATCCCACCCACGGCTTTTTCATGAAAGAACTCATCGCTGTTTTGCTTCCTGCATCCTGCAGCAGAGACATTTCACCACTGCGTAAGACTGGCAAGAAGCTATGGTAAGTAAGGAAGAAGAAAAAAGGGCTCGCTGGTAAAAATAAAAACAAAGAAGAAAGAACAAATGAAGCGGCATTATAGTAACGCAGGTCCTACAACGCTGTCTTACTCTGAGAATTTCCGTGGAGAGCATAAACAATGTTACTTCCCTAGCCCGAATTGCCAGGGCCATGGCATCATCAATCGCCGGTGGTAAAGGCTATTCGTCGCAACGGTTCTAAGCGTACATGCGTGTGAGGTTGTTTGGGGGGGGGGGGGGGGGGGGGGGGGGTCATAAAAGTGCAAGTACTAATCACATGGAATGGGAGGCAGAGGCCTTTTCAATTTCCACTTCCCTAACGACCTACAGTGCCCTTGTACCTTGAATATCACTCCCCGAAGATCCTGGAGCACCCTGGTAACTTAAACTTCACTCCCCAAAGACCACCGAAGCTCTCCGCGCCTAACAAGGTTTTGCAGTGTCTCAGAGACCGACCCAGCTATGAACAAGCAACGATGTCATGGGATGAAGTCATCATGTTACGTCATCATGCCGTCACAAGTTTTGGTGATCTAGGACGTCTTGCGGGTGTTACCTAATGATGATTAACTTTATAATTTCCGTATCAACGCCAGCGCCACTGATGGCCACTCTTCACTCTTGACGAGGCATATAAGGCTGTAACATCAAAACGTTGTCACACGGAGACCGAACGATGGTATACTTTGGTGTACAGCAACGTTTATGCGAGCTTTGAGAGAACTCCCGCGCAGCGCAATCTACCAGCTGACGTCAGAACTATAACGGAAGTCCGTCTGACCGGGAGGAAACATTGAATGCGAAGCATTTCTTAGCGAACTTCGGCGACTTTCAGCGTATCTGTCTATCTATCTATCTATCTATCTATCTATCTATCTATCTATCTATCTATCTATCTATCTATCTATCTATCTATCTATCTATCTATCTAGCCGTTAACGTTTGAGTGCTCTCGTGGCCACCCCCTTAACTTGGCGTGAACCAAAATCAGCGTGGGAGGGTAAGATGGTTTGACGAATATGACGCGCTGGTCAATACATGAATAATGTCACAATCCCGTCGCGTACGTCGTCAAGCACTTCTCGCCAAACAGTGGCACATACCCAAGGGCGTGTATGTGCCACTGGTATGCAGGTATCTGCCGTAGGTGAGTGACACTTATTATATACCCAGGAACGACTAGAACACACGCGGGATATTTTAACACGTGAGCGTGAAGTAACACACAGCGCCGGCAGCGTCGACCCAATGAAGGCATAAAATAAACATCATTGTTAAGAAAAACCTCACATAGGCAGCCTTGGCCCCCCGACGAATGCAAATAATAAATTTCAGAGTTCCAGCAGGAATCGAACCCAAGCATTTTGCGTGGAAATCTACTACAGAGCTACGTCAGGTCTCGTAACTACTTTTCAAATAGACCCTAATCTTCGTTAAACCTCAATAGTGGTTGCAGTGCTGCCTACCCAGTTTTATGAACATTACTTATGTATTCCTTTGATACAGACGTCACGTCGAATTAACGTCAATTGTGGTGCTGATTTATGCAGCAGTGTCCAGGGCCAGCATCTTCGCGAGCATGAGCGCTTCATATCAGCTTGTGGTGTGGCTGATACGCATGTTCCAGTTGACATTGTTGCGCAAGTGCAAACAACTGGTCATATAAACATCTGCAACTCTTCAACATATGTCTGTGCGTGCAACATTTGTACATATATTTAGCGTCATTTCATGACGTGTCGCTCAATTTTAAAAAAATGCAACACGGTCACCTTTCCTCCGCATGCATCGCATAACGTCGATTCCCAGGTACGTGGGACCTGCCGAATTTTATGAGCCAACTACGACCAGCCTGGAGGCTAACGAGAGTTCAGCTTAAACTGAGGACGACGCAGAGACGATGGAAATGAAAATGATAGCTGTAACATTAAGAGATGAGAAGAGAGCAGTGTGGGTCAGTGAACAAACCGGGATTAAGGATATCATAGTTGAAATCAAGAAGGTTTGGACATGGTCCGGGCACGTAGGCAGGACAACCGCTGGTCATTAAGTGACTAGATTCCCAGAGAAGGCAAACGCGCGAGGGCAAGGCAGAAAGTTAGGTGGGTCGATAAGCTTAAAAAGTTCACCGGTGTAACGTGGCAGCGGAAAGCACAAGACCGGGTTGATAGGCGGATCATGGGAGAGGCCTTTGTTCTGCAGAGGGCGTAGTCATCTTGATGATGATAATGACGACCAACTCTCGCAGTCTCTGACACATTATCCTTGCCTTTTACGAATTATAGGGTGGCACTCTGTGAGTTCGAAGAGTGTAACAAGTGCCACGGAATTCCAAGGATCGAAGCACAGTAAAGTTCAAGGAACTATGTGTATATAACAGCAGAGCGGCAGAAGGTGTCAAGTGGACCTCTGCGACGAATCTCCCGAGACACGACCATTTATTGCCCGAGAAAAAGCGGGGTTACGTGCAGAAAATACAAATGTTGCTGGGTGACTTTATTTCTTCCAGAACGTCTAGCGCGGAGGTAGGACACATCCGTAGCCCTCCGCGACCACCACCTCATAACGCCAGACTAAGAAAAAGAAAGACAAATGGCTCGCAGATCTTTAAACGGGGGAGTGACGACAACAATGACGCCACCATCTATCAGCCGAGCGACAAGAATAAGCCACCGATAAGAACAGGCCCGATAAGAAGATGGAGCGGAGGCTTCCGGCCGGACGGGTGCGGAAAACCGCCAGGAGGTCGCTATATTCGATGACCCGAAGTGCGGACAGAAGGGGCACTTCGCGCGTTTTCAAGGGGAGATAGGCATCAGGTTAGCATCCCGCGACGTCTCAGCAGTTCACGTCTTTCGCGGAGGAGGAGAGAGAAAAGAGGGGGGGGGCAAGGCGTTCTGCGCGTAAAAGGGGGGGAGGGTGGAGGAGAAGAAAATGAGAGCGAGTAAAAAGTAAAAAAAAAACAAAAGAATCGGTGCAAGAAATAAGTGTATCGAAGTCGTCGTGTGGTGTTTTGAGGGAAGGGGATGAAGTGATGGGAAGGGGAGGGTTGGTACAAGGTTTAGTTATCCTTGCCCCTCTTCCATAGCTTTCCTTTCCATCTGTCGTTTGGACGCCATACCCATCAGCCCCGCGTGGTGGTAGGCACGTTCTTTCCGAATGAAAGATGAAGTCCGCTCTTTTTCGGGGCTTGCAGACAGGAACTGCAACGGCAGTCAGGCGCCGGCATCGTCGCAGATCTAGGGGGGCCCACTTGGCACCGGAGTGTCGCGGCTTGGTCGGGCGGGACCGGGCGAAGCACGAAGCAACGCGATCCCTTCGACCACGAGTGAACGGTTTCGAGTTGAGGAGGTAGGACCTGTTGAGTGTCACCGCGAGGCCAACACCAACGTCGAGGCGTCTCGGAAGTCGTCGAGACCCGATTCGAGACATCGGTGCAAAGCAACCGTGCGTGTCTGTGTGTGCGTGCGTGCGCGTGCGCATCGCGGTATCTTGGACGCGTTTCTGAGGAACGGCGGTGGCGCCGCCTAGTTGCGTTTTATTTTTATTTTCAAGTCGTCCACCAGGGAACGCCCCGCCGCGGTGGTCTAGTGGCTAAGGTACTCGGCTGCTGACCCGCAGGTCGCGGGTACGGATCCCGGCTGCGGCGGCTGCATTTCCGATGGAGGCGGAAATGTTGTAGGCCCGTGTGCTCAGATTTGGGTGCACGTTAAAGAACCCCAGGTGGTCGAAATTTCCGGAGCCCTCCACTACGGCGTCTCTCATAATCATGTAGTGGTTTTGGGACGTTAAACCCCACAAATCAATCATCAATCAATCCAGCAGGGAACGTAGTCAAGCGAGAACTTTCGTCATGCAGTGGACGTGAATTATCAGATCATGACCATGATTTAAATATACGAGAACCTGAAATGGTCGTGCTTTTCAATCGTTATAAACGAATTAAAAAGTAATTAATTGACAAGGAGACGAATACAAAACGAAACAAATCTTGCCACTTAATAATTTCACCATATCACACGGTTTCTGGACAAACTGTGCCACACGCATTGTTTCATGTTCGTTATGAGGTAGATCATAAGTCAGAAAGAAAGGGGTAAAACTATCGAATAAGAAGAATTCGTCGTTTGTACGCACACCGTCTTGCTCGCTAAAAATAGTGGTTAATGAGAGGGGAAAGTTTTTCATTTCTAGACCACAGCTGCCACTTCCTCTTCGAATATTTTGAGAACTGCGGTTGTTTGTTTTCCATAGGCTACTAAGGGGCTTTAATAAATGATTAGAAGTTCAGCTGATAGTACCTACTCTAAACCCAAGGCAAACCTCTTGTGGTGCCACCTATTCGCGATGTCGCTTGTAATATTTGAACCAACGTGAAAGACCTCAGAGTGCGATTTTCGCCCCGCCGCGGTGGTCTAGTGGCTAAGGTACTCGGCTGCTGACCCGCAGGGCGCGGGTTCGAATCCCGGCTGCAACGGCTGCATTTCCGATGGAGGCGGAAATGTTGTAGGCCCGTGTGCTCAGATTTGGGTGCACGTTAAAGAACCCCAGGTGGTCTAAATATCCGGAGCCCTCCACTACGGCGTCTCTCATAATCATATAGTGGTTTTGGGACGTTAAACCCCACATATCAATCAATCAATCAGAGTGCGATTTGCGCGTACCTGCATTACCTGGCCTCAACAGACCATGTGTGGTTTTGATGCGATTCCCTCCGGACGACTCGACACCTTCGATCAACCTATATACCACAATCCTTTATGTAAGTTTCCTAAATATTGACCCCGCCACGGTGGTCTAATAGTTAGGCGGCACGAATGCTGACCCAGAGGTCGTGGGATCGGATTCCGACCATGGCGACCGCCTTTCGATGGAGATGAAACGAGGCCCGCGTACCTATAGATTTAGGGTGCACGTTAGAGAACCTCAGGTGGTCGAAATTTCCGGCGCGCTCCACTACGGCGTCCTTAAAAAAATCATATCGTGGTTTTGGGAAGTAAAAACGCAACATTTATTGTTATTCCTGGTTAACGTCGCCATTCGTATGCAGCACCGTGACGTGAAAAAAAAAAAACAACCAAAATGCTTTTCGGTCTTCGCGAACGGAAAGTAGTTTTCTCCGGCTAAAGGTTCTTCAGAAGCTGACCGCACCCGGCCATCTTTTGACTTCGCGCGCAGTGGTCCACTTTGGTCATCTCTACTGAAGTGGTCCGCTCAGAAGGATAGACACAACAGAAAAAGTTCATCCCGGTCCTCTGGTGTTTTGCTTACTATTAGCGTTATTACGACCGAGCGGTTGATATATATCAACCCGGTCAAGCTGTGAGTGCTTCCTCTAAATACATTCCGCTTTCACATCCTTACTACACACGACAACAAAAAAGCCAAGCGTGGACACGCGCTACAAGCAAGCACTGAGTTCAAGGCTTTTCGTTCCAAACCCGCGATATGATTATGAGTTGCACCGTATAGTGGAGGACCCCGAAATAATTCTGACCCACCTAGCTGTCTTTTGTGGGTTTTATCTAAATCTAAGCATACGGCCATTTGTTGCGTTTCGCCTTTCTCGCCGGCAATCGAACCCGCGCCCTCTAGCTTAGCAGCACGATATTTTGTATGCGTTCCAGTATACAGAACATGGCGGGGATAGGTAGAGCATTCTCTGTTGAAATACAGTCAATGAAAAAAGTGAGCGACGTTAAAAAACGTTAAACCGCGCTCTGTTACGTGCCGAAATTACGACGTCATTGCAAAGCACAGTGTAGTTAAGTAAGCCTGCAGTAATCTGAATCAACCCCGGCCTGAAGATAGTTATTGCGTGAGAACAGAACGACGACAAAGAGACAAGAAGAGGACGTCGTCGTTCTGTTCTCGTGCTACAACTATCGTCATGTCGTACCAACTAGCCCAAACTATACCACACTTTCTATCCCGGCCGTTCAGTATTCCCCGGCGTGTGCCTCGGCATGCTCGATTCATCACAGTGTCCACCTTGCAAGCCACGTTCACGATGTTGAAAAAGAAAGGCGGAGAGGCAATGAGCTGCGGCTGCTCCACCCGACCACTTGCCTCCCACTCCAAAGCACACAAACACAAACTGCTTAGGGCTGCGTTGGGTGTACACGGGGGTGGCTGCAACCCGAGGAGGCTCCCCCTCACGGCGTCAGTAGCGGCAGCAGACCGGGACAGGCGTCACCGCACCCGCCACGTCGGCGACAGTCGCCGGCACGCGTCTTGTCTGTCTATATCCACGTCCCGTCTACAGCAACCGACTGCTGCAGAAGACCAAGAGGGGGGAAGCGAGTAGACGACAGGAGAAGAGGGGCGTAATTTGCCTTTAAAAGCCTCGCCCCTTTTAGTCTCCCCCCCCCCCCCCCCACTGTGTCACTAACGTAGAGCTGTTACCCTCCTTTTACACCGCCGCAGAGCTACCCCCGCTGAAAGACAGACACCCTTGGATGCTCGCGCCGCCTCAGGTTTACGCGAAGAGAAACAGCGGCACGCAAACAGACGGAAGCACAACACCGCTGCTCGGAGGCAGTGCGAGGCAAGGCGCCGGCAAGTGGCGGCGGGGGTGGAGGAAAAAAAAAAAGAAAACAACATATATTATTTAGAAGATGGTTGCCTCTGTGACAGAGTGCGAACGTGGCGAGGTAAACTCTCGTAGTTTCGGCATGGAAGCAGGATGTATTCTGTTGTTGTTTTTGTTGTTGTTTCTTGTCACGCTTATCGACTATTGTTCGCAACCGGCGTTTACCTCGAGGGCAAACCACCGTCGATCTACCGTGCACACCCAGAATGTCGCCGACGACTGCCCCCATTCTCCACTCTTCAAGAGCACTTTTTTTTCTTTTTTGGGGGTGGGGGGGGGGGGGGCTTTTTTGGGAAGCTTTGTCATCGAAGACGCGAGAGCAACCCATCAACAACCCCAAAGCACACACGCACTTCACCGCCTATTCTTAGCCCAGAAGTTCTAGGTGGGTGGGCACAGTGGCAGGCATGCATGCTTTGCCTGCCGCTAGCAAGTGTGTACGTGTATACAATATTAGACAGTTATAGTTTACCGTTAGCATGATAGCGGAGGTTAAGAGAATGGTGTTACCGTGCAGCAAACGCTCGTTGTGGACAGTGTCTTATGGTTCGTTA
This sequence comes from Rhipicephalus microplus, assembly GCF_013339725.1. Lineage (NCBI taxonomy): Eukaryota > Metazoa > Arthropoda > Arachnida > Ixodida > Ixodidae > Rhipicephalus > Rhipicephalus microplus. The sequence goes on from NC_051171.1 coordinate 130,067,304, forward strand.
AGCGGCATATCGTTTACGTGCCCCAGCTGGGACGGTGGCGCCACGTATCGGATGGATGAGAAGTAAGGACAGTGAAAAGGAAAAGAAAACGAGAATATCTGCTTGCGTCACCATGCGAAGCATTGTTACAAGTTTATTTTAGTAATAATAAAAGTAAATAAATATGAACCACTCACCTAACGCGAAAACATTTATGTTGCCGATTTGTTTACATCGATCTTGTAGGTAGGCCTAGACACGTTTGAAATGGGAAGCTATAAAAAGTACGCCAACTTATCGAGCCATGAATGTTCAAGCGTTAGTCGAATTATACGAGCGTCTCGCTGCCTCGATACCATCGTGAAAACGCGAGACCGGGCACATAAATAAAGTTACCTAATCCTCTTCCTGCCACCAACAACGGTACAACACATCGCCGATTCAGACGATTCAGAAAACGCGGGAAAGTCAAAAGTATATACGCGTCGTGTAGTGCGAAGTTCTTTTTGCGTATACGATACGCTTAGCATGCCTGGCAGTCGACCGGCCAGCCTGCATGCGTTCAGAAGTGAATGTTACTTCGCCAATCGCGTCAACTCACATAAGGTAAAAACCCATCACATGAGACCACCGCCCCAGCGGTGTACAGATAGTACACCATCTAGTGGTGTTTGTTAAACAGGAATGCCGAAATTTGCGACTCATGGTGTTCGTGAATGGGTTAATTCCAATGGTTAAATTAAAAGTTCTTTCTCAATCAAATATTGCCTACGTTTGTCTACAGACCTTAATTGGTGATTACCGTCCGTGTGTTCCCTTCACCTTTGATGGACCCGCGGTGGGTCCATCAAAGTCATAACCGAGGGTAGGGAGGGGGGGGAAGCACACGGCACTTACGCTTTTTTTTTTTTTTAAGGGGCGAAACTCCCTAAGCCGTGGGCGGCTGGGCCCGCACTTCTGAATCACCGCTCATGATGCTTTTTGAAGCAGTCAGTGGCGTGCTCTTGCACTATTGCGTTTGTACGGTGCACCTGCGGGGAAGCGTTGGGTAAGTATATATACAACGACATATGGCGCCATATGTCGTTGTATATATACTTACCCAACGCTTCCCCGCAGGTGCACCGTACAAACGCAATAGTGCAAGAGCACGCCACTGACTGCTTCAAAAAGCATCATGAGCGGTGATTCAGAAGTGCGGGCCCAGCCGCCCACGGCTTAGGGAGTTTCGCCCCTTAAAAAAAAAAAAAAAGCGTAAGTGCCGTGTGCTTCCCCCCCCTCCCTACCCTCGGTTATGACTTTGATGGACCCACCGCGGGTCCATCAAAGGTGAAGGGAACACACGGACGGTAATCACCAATTAAGGTCTGTAGACAAACGTAGGCAATATTTGATTGAGAAAGAACTTTTAATTTAACCATTGGAATTAACCCATTCACGAACACCATGAGTCGCAAATTTCGGCATTCCTGTTTAACAAACACCACTAGATGGTGTACTATCTGTACACCGCTGGGGCGGTGGTCTCATGTGATGGGTTTTTACCTTATGTGAGTTGACGCGATTGGCGAAGTAACATTCACTTCTGAACGCATGCAGGCTGGCCGGTCGACTGCCAGGCATGCTAAGCGTATCGTATACGCAAAAAGAACTTCGCACTACACGACGCGTATATACTTTTGACTTTCCCGCGTTTTCTGAATCGTCTGAATCGGCGATGTGTTGTACCGTTGTTGGTGGCAGGAAGAGGATTAGGTAACTTTATTTATGTGCCCGGTCTCGCGTTTTCACGATGGTATGCGAAACGTGTTTTGCGTAGTTCAAACTCGGGCGCGGTACAAAACGAACCAACTAGTTATGCAGTCTCTCGCCTCCAAGAGTTGTTTTGAGGTCACGTTCCCGAAAGTTTATGAAATCGGCGCACATAAAACGCGTATATAGGCGAGACCCTCAGCGTATAGGCACCTCGTCTGTTCACTCGGCCGATGCCTAGAAATCAGAGGATCGTTGTTTGCGGCCGTCCCACTTAGTACACGTGAAAGTGAGCATACCGGCCCACGCGTGTCCGAGCCATGAATGTTCAAGCGTTAGTCGAATTATACGAGCGTCTCGCTGCCTCGATACCATCGTGAAAACGCGAGACCGGGCACATAAATAAAGTTACCTAATCCTCTTCCTGCCACCAACAACGGTACAACACATCGCCGATTCAGACGATTCAGAAAACGCGGGAAAGTCAAAAGTATATACGCGTCGTGTAGTGCGAAGTTCTTTTTGCGTATACGATACGCTTAGCATGCCTGGCAGTCGACCGGCCAGCCTGCATGCGTTCAGAAGTGAATGTTACTTCGCCAATCGCGTCAACTCACATAAGGTAAAAACCCATCACATGAGACCACCGCCCCAGCGGTGTACAGATAGTACACCATCTAGTGGTGTTTTGTTAAACAGGAATGCCGAAATTTGCGACTCATGGTGTTCGTGAATGGGTTAATTCCAATGGTTTAAATTAAAAGTTCTTTCTCAATCAAATATTGCCTACGTTTGTCTACAGACCTTAATTGGTGATTACCGTCCGTGTGTTCCCTTCACCTTTGATGGACCCGCGGTGGGTCCATCAAAGTCATAACCGAGGGTAGGGAGGGGGGGGAAGCACACGGCACTTACGCTTTTTTTTTTTTTTTAAGGGGCGAAACTCCCTAAGCCGTGGGCGGCTGGGCCCGCACTTCTGAATCACCGCTCATGATGCTTTTTGAAGCAGTCAGTGGCGTGCTCTTGCACTATTGCGTTTGTACGGTGCACCTGCGGGGAAGCGTTGGGTAAGTATATATACAACGACATATGGCGGGCCCGGTGCACGACGGGTATAACCGTCTGTGGCCACGACAGTCCGGCGGACACGAGCTCGTTATTTCACAACCCGTGTACGTCTCGGTATAATGGAGGCTTCGATCGATAACGTCGAAAAGCGCAGTGCTACTATATTCTGCTGCGAGAGAGTCTCCGCTGAAACGAAGGCGAACAGTCGACTGCAACCGTTCCTGCAAGAGGTCACCATTTTCGTGTATCGCTTTAGGAGGTCATCATCATCATCATCAGCCTGACTACGTCCACTGCAGGGCAAAGGCCAAGTTCCGCCAGTTAACTCGGTCCTGTGCTTGCTGCTGCCAATTTATACCCGCAAACTTCTTAATCTCATCTGCCCCACCTAACATTCTGGCTCCCCCTCACCAGCTCGCCTTCTCTGGGAATCCAGTTAGTTATCCTTAATGACCAGCGGTTATCCTGTCTACGCGCTACATGCCTGGCCCATGTCCATTTCCTCTTCTTGATATCCACTATGATATCCTTAACCCCCGTTTATTCCCTAATCCTTTCTGCTCTCTTCTTGTCTCTTAAGGTTACACCTACCATTTTTCTTTCCATTGCTCGCTGCGTCGTCCTTAGTTTAAGCTGAACCCTCTTTGTAAGTATCCAGGTTTCCGCTCCGTAGCTAAGTACCGGCAAGATACAGCTGTTATATACCTTGCTCTTGAGGGATAGTGGCAATCTACCTGTCATGATTTGAGAGTGCTTGCCAAATGTGCTCCACCCCATTCTTATTCTTCTAGTTACTTCAATCTCGTGGTTCGGCTCCACGGTTATTACCTGTCCTAAGCAGACATAGTATTTTACAACTTGAAGTGGACTATTGCCATATCTCGAAGCGCTGCTCTCTTCCTAGGTTGTTGCACATTACCTTTGTTTTCTGCAGATTAATTTTAAGACCCACCTTTCTGCTCTTCTTGTCTAACTCCGTAATCATGAGTTGCAATTTGTCCCCTGAGTTACTCAGCAATGTAATGTCATCAGCGAAGCGCTGGTTACTAAGGTACTCTCCATTAACTCTTATGCCTAACTGTTCTCATTCTAGGCCTCGGAAAACCTCCTGTAAACACGCGGTAAATAGCATTGGGTAGACTGTATCCCCCTGCCTTACACCCTTTTTTACTGGTATTCTGTTACTTTCTTTATGTTGTACTATAGTAGCAGTTGATCCCCTGTAGATTTCTTCCAGGATGTTTACATATGCTTCATCGACGCCCTGATTCCGCAGTGTCTGCATGACTGTTTATATTTCTACTGAATCAAACGCCTTCTCGTAATCTATGAAGACTATGTATAGTGGTTTGCTATACTCTGATCATTTCTCTATTACCCGATTGATAGTATGAATGTGGTCGATTGTTGAGTAGCCTGTTCGAAATCCTGCTTGTTCCTTTGGTTGATCGAATTCTTATGTTTTCTTAACTCTGTTAGCAATTACCTTTGTAAATAGCTTGTATACTACGGAGAGCAAGCTGGTCTGCCTGTAATTCTTCAAGTCCTTGTCATCTCCTTTCTTATGTATTAAGGATGTACATAAGTATAACAGAGATTGCGTCGTTGAAATCTTTAATAGCTGATATTCCATGCACAACTTCAATGTATTTCTCGACCAACAAGCTCGTCATAGTTAGGCATTTATACTGGTAGGAACAATTTTAAGGATGGGTTGAAGCTTTGACATCTTATTCGATTATTATTTGACGCCGCAATATGCGAAAATAAGAAGCCCGTGGTGATGACACGCGTATTATAGGTCAAATATCGATAGTTAGCCCTTTCAAAGAGGGCACCGTTGAGCACTCCAGAAGGTCGTCACGCTGCACAATGTCAGGGGTATCGCAACGCGCATGTCCCGAACGCCGAGACCGTATAGTGCGTGTATCTCTTGAACGCTCCTCCGTTATCAACAGTGGCGCATCGTTTATCAGATAACGGCATACTACTAACATACGTGCGTGCTTTATACTCAATGGAGACTGAGATGTCGAGGCCCTGCAGGCGAGAATAACAGGCGCCACAAACTATGCAGAAACGATGTTGCAATCTTTGTTTAATAATATTAATAATAATAATAATAATAATAATAATAATAATAATAATAATAATAATAATAATAATAATAATAATAATAATAATATTAATAATGTTGATGATGATGATACTGATACTCAATACCACGATTTGATTATGAAGGGTGTCGTGGTGGAGGGCACCGGAAATTCGTACCACCGGGTGTTCGATAACATGCGCTGGCGTCGCACAGTATATACACGGGGCTGCAGCGTTTCGCCTCCATCGAAGTGCAAGCGCAGTGACGGGGATCGAACCGACGACTTTCGGGTCAGTAGCCGAGTATGTAACTGCTACAACACCAAGGTGGACTGTTTGCTGTTTGAATCGGCCAGTCAGCGAAGGAGAGCCGATGGGTCAATGTTATTTTTGTTTTCATGCCATGGTGGTCGCATTTCGGTGCTGGTTAAATGCTTGATTGATTGATTGATATGTGGGGCTTAACGTCCCAAAGCCACCATACGATTATTATGAGAGACGCCGTAGTGGAGGGCTCCGGAAATTTCGACCACCTGGGGTTCTTTAACGTGCACTCAAATCTGAGCACACGGGCCTACAACATTTCCGCCTCCATCAGAAATGCAGCCGCCACAGCCGGGATTCGAACCCACGACCTGCGTGTCAGTAGCCGAGTACCTTAGCCACTAGACCACCGCGGCGGGGTGGTTAAATGCGTCTGTGTTCTTAGATGTAGCTGTATACCCTAAAGAACCGCAGGTGGCCCAAACTGATCCGGAGTCGTCCACTGTACGGGACGCCTTATAATCATATCGCACTTTGACACGCCAAGAATGTGCCCGCGTTAAGTCGTGTGTCATATAAATGCCCCGGCTGTCCAAAATCTATACAAATCGGCGACGGCTCCCCTGCGGCGTAACAAACGACGATCTCGAAGGCTGTGTTCTTACAAATTGCAGGCGCCGGAAGCAAGTTTCAAAGCTGGAAACACGTTACGGCCGCCACGTTTGTCGCATCTTTTTTTTTTCTTTTCTTTTTGTTGCTTAAGAACGCTTACTAGCCACGCTGATTTGCTTTCGGTTCGGTTACAACATGACGTTTCAACCTATCACATGCGTTATGCGTGTAAGTGTATGCTTAAAAGTATGAGCTGATACGCATATACTCTGTCTATTTTCCAATGTACCTACAAAGCTGATCCGTACGTCTATCTAAATTTATTAGCTATTTTTAATTTTTTTTATTTTGAAGATTACCCGCAGCGCCATCTTAGGAATTATTGCGGGGGGGGGGGGGGGGCAGTGCTTCATAGAAAGAATCCGCAGTCTTGCGGTCAACTAATGATCAGCTGGTTACATACTCCATTCGACAATGGCTTGCGGAAAAAAGAATGCTTAAATAGATCCGTTCTGCGGTTGTATGGCCGTACTTTAAATTTGTGTTCATGACGAGAGGAATGATAATGCGCTGGTTTTAAATATTCTGAAGGATTAATGCCTGTTTTTTTTTTTTTTTGTTATAGACTGAATAAAGTAGTTTCAATCTGATATTACGTCTTCGATCTTGTAAGTATTGCCAATTAAGTTCTCTTTTCATACATTGAGAGCTTTCAGTTCGGTCATATTTTCCGGGAACAAATCTTGCTGCTATCGACTGAATGCGCTCTAGTGCATGAATGTGTACTTTGTGAACCGTATCCCACACATGACAGGCGTATTCCAGTGTTGGTCTGACATAGGCGTAATATGCGGCCTGTTTAATATCTTTGGTTACATGTTTAAGACTTCTTTGTGAAACGCCTAGGGCTTTTTCAGATCTGCTGAGAACACTGGCAATGTGTTCAGACCATCCCCAATCCTCAGCTATAATGCGTATATGCTTGTGGATGTGTCTCACTGGCTTCAGTCAAGGTAGTAAGTGGTTTCCGAAACCTCTTTCCCCGGAAATATTCAATTCAGCATTTGGCTGTGCACACACACACACACACACACACACACACACACACACACACACACACACACACACACACACACACACACACACACAAATACACATTAAAGGGGTTACCCGAGACCCTTCGTAAGAACCTTCTGGCCCTGGCTGTGATTTGCTTGAATCTATATTCCAATGTACTTTGAAATCTGACCCAAGCGTATGCCTAAAATTATGATCTAATAATCAAACTTGGATGTGTGTTTTTCTAGCTATTTTCCAATAAACTTGCAAAGCCGAGACAATGTGAGTAAAAGCGCGCGCGAACTGGCTCACCTATAGACGCACGTGTGAAAACCATCAAACACCGCTCCCAGATTACGCTTAGCACACGTGCCAAAAGAGAAGGAGCAGTAAAGAGAAAGATAGAGATTACAAACGTCGAGCATCTGGAGGAGCCGGACAACGCAAAGTCACAATAACCGCCGCGCACAGCGGGTTCAACGTACCGCGTACGCCGACCGAAACGATGATCCCCATTCAAGGTCGACGGTGCACGCATGCCCCCACTGCGCGGACCACATAAATAACAGCCACCTGGCACTGTCCAGAAGAGAGCCGCAGGGACCGTCGCAGTGTGGATCTCAAAGGAAAACAAAACAAAAAAGAAAATAACGAAAGAAACGAAACGGCGTTAGTATATATATACTGTGCATAGCTGCACGATTTCTATATGCGATACGCTAATTGTACCCATACGCGCTTTACAGCTGGCCTCGTGTTGGAAGTTAGCGCTCGTGTCCTTTGTGTCTCTGTGTCGTCGTTCTGTTCTCGCACTACAAGTATCGTCAAGCCTCGTGCATGACTCTCGTCTCATATAGCGTGGGACAGTGGCATAACCGGAACAGTTGGTGCGTCAAATCTCCCTCGTCTGCTTCTCCGATTTGAAAATCTCAAGTCCGCCGCGGTGGAGCTGTGTAGCTGTGATGCTCGTGCAGGCCCGAGGGCCGCGGAGTCGATCACGGCGGCGGGGTCGCATTGTGATGGTGGTGGAATGGTTGAGGCCCGCGGAATGGTTAACTGACCGCTTATAGCACGGAAACAGAAGGAAGTGCTTTACTGTTCAACAAAGGGAAAAAACGCATATGTCGATCATGCATTCAGCTCTCGGTGAGTTCCCAGCACATTTCGGTAATCAACAGCCTCGTACCCCGGCGGTTATAGCCCAACGGTGATATACAGCGACTGTGAAAAATGGTATGTGCGTGTGTGCTCCCCCTTTCCCTCTTTCTCTATCTAACAATACATTTTCTTATTTAAATGCCTCCTATCTATTCCTCCAGTGTACGGCAGCATACCAGTACTTCTACTAGACTAGTTAAGATCCGTCCCCTTTCCTGCCTCTCCTGTGCCTTCTTTCCTTCCTTCCGAAGGTGTAGGCTCGGCCACTGGATGAAAAAAAAAGCGCACCCAGCGGCTGTCGTGGTGCAGGAAACCTACACACATGCCGAGGAAGTAGGACCACCGTCGTAGTTTTGCACGATACCCTTCTCCTCGCTCGCTCATCACCTCCTCGCCACGACCGCGGCGGCATCTTGAAACGACGTCGTTTACGAAACGTCAATGACTGCCCGCCGATGTGCGCGGGGCTGGCAGAAGAAAAGAACGCCACAAAGACAGCCTTTCGGTAGGACCCATACAGCGGGGGAAAAAAGCGACTTCCGCTGTTTTAACAGTAAACCCAGTTGGGTCTGAAGCGTGTGACTGGGAGATTGATATTGATGATGTGTGCTTGCCCTTGAGGCCGACGCGAAACCACACGTGGCAAGCGGCTGTGCGTACCTGTTGACAGCGCTTTCCAACTTTCCTTCTGCTACAACCTAACATGCTGTAAAGCTTGGAGCGTGGTAGACGAAGACGGACCCAGAGCGCGTACAGCCTTTACAAATCATGACGAGCGCCACGTCTTCATCATTTCACCGTGCTTTTATCTGCATATGAGCTAGATCCTTGGATAATATGCAAGGAAGCCCGATATTACTGGAGTTAATGATGAGAGCTGGTACGCCACCGAATAGAAAGACGACAAAAATATGCTACTTGGTAACTGAGAAAAATCAAGAGCATCAACAACACAGCATCCTGCGAAGGCCATGTAATGCGTCGAACACATAACCGTTGGTCAGTCGAAGTGACCGAATAGGTGCCAAGGAATGGCAAATGCAGTCGAGGTAGGCAGAGTGTTATGCGAGGGAATGAAATTGGAAACTTCTGCCTGGCATAAAATGGAAATATGATCGCGCATGACAGGGTGCATTGAGACTATTGGTAAAGGTTTTCGCTCTTTTTTGCCTATATATAAAGCTATAGGCTGATGCCAACGACGACACTTGTCTCGATCGACACTGGTAAAACGAATCGCTCTTTGGAAGCGCTGCCTCAAAGCAGTCCTAAACATCCAGGTTAATTTGTGTAGTCATAGTTGTTTGTTTAACTATACAGTTCAACGAGCTGTTCACTTAACGAATTATTACCGTGCTTGTTTTATAAATTCTCATTGGCGGGCGCATAACCTTAGTGCCGTACGACCTGTTTTCCACGCCCTTCCTTGGTATTGTTCATAAAACAAAAAAAAATCCACTGCAAGTAATTATTACGATATCATTAACTAAAGTAGCTCCCAACCAGATTCACTTGACTCGAATGTAAATTTTCGGAATACAGTGATTTATCAGTGAAATAATAAAAAAACCAAATCGGATTTAAGCCCTAGCGCTCCCCTTGCACGGTCGAGTGTCAAGCATAACCTGACATTAGATATAAAGCAGGCAATAACACGCGCATTGTACATGTAGAGCGTCGACAGCAACAAAGAAAAAAAGGAGGAGGCCCCAAATATTCACTTAACAGACACCGTCGAAATGAAAGTAATCAAATAAAATAAGTATAATCGTCAATAACTGAAAACCGAGCCAAATTCAACCAATCGACATGGCACAGCCTTTCATGTGCGAAGGGCATAACAGTGGTACTAAGCATTGTCCCTGACAAAGGCTTCAGGCGACTGGCGATTAGCCGTTGGAATTAGCCGTTGGCGGAATTAGCCGTTGTTTTTTTCAGATATACCGATGGCCATGACCACGGCCATGCGGTCGAGCAACGGCGCTCTTGCCGCCCTTGGGACCGCCGTCCATACAAGGTAAACAAATTGAAGCAGACTTCTAAAGCGGCCCCACAACAGCCGTGTCCGTTCTTTCCAAGCCGAAAAATACATAGAAATGGAAAGGCAGGGAAAGCCCGTTTGCAACCCTACATAGAATGAACGGCTGAAAAACAATGAAAAGCGGAAAGTGCTGGCTGGCTACGGAAACGAGGATCTTTCTTTTTTTTCTTCGGCTTGCTTGTTGTTATGCACATGCAACGCTTCTTATTTGGTTCTTACATGGTTCGTATCTGGGTCTTGTTCTTTTTGTATAACTCCACACACATGAAAAACTATGCAACAAGCTACACCAAACCATAGTTGAGGAACATCGCCCACAACGATTTCCCCATAAGTACTCAATTGATTCCCCACAAGCAGCGCACATAGCATGTATACTTATATCCGCGCACCATCTGCATACCATTGTGTGAAATTACATTGCAGCAGGACGACTACTGGGATTCAGAAATTTTGCCAGGACCCAACACCTCAAATGCGCGCGTATGTTACTCAGATGTGCATGTTAATGTTCATATCTTGTGGGACATGGTATGGAGCAATACAAACGAGAAATCAATCCCGAAAGCATAGCTGTACCAATGCTCGCACGCTCGCTCACTTATTCACTCACTCACTAACTCACTCACTCACTCAAAAGCTGTTCGTGCACAACTTCCACCTCCGCCTTGTGTTCTGTGCGCAGTTTAACGTTATTCAGTCAAACGTGCGGCTGAATCGCTCGCAAAAGAAAAAAGAAACATTTTTTAAAAGCTGTCCAATTGTGTAAATATATTGCTACGTGCTCCTTCTCGTAACAATATTACACGCCTTTCGCGCTCTTCAGCGTCCACCTCGAGCATCAACAACTACATGTGCGACGAAAGTGAGAATTAAGAAAGAATCACGATAAAGTTGTTTTTCCTCTCTCTCTCTCTCTCTCAAAACAAAAACAAAGTGAAATATGGTTGACATAGTCTAAGCATGCGACCCGTCTTGTTTCCGCTCAAAAAAAAAAAAAAACGAGACAGTTTGATTTTAAAGAAGTAGAGAAGAAGTTTATCAACTGAACATCAGTATCAGCGAAGCGAAAATAAGAATTTTCTTCCCCAGAGAGTAGGGTTCGCAATCCGGACAGACAAAACTTTTTTTTTTAATATTTTTTCCCCCGAAGTGCTGGCGCGACATGCGTGGAGGCAGTCCGGGCTGTCTATGCAGAGACTCCTATAAGCACGAGTAACGACGGATTAAGAGCGCCGCCTGTTACGTGTACCACAACCGAAGGGAGCACAGTGGGGGAGCGATCCCAGCATGCACCGAAGCCACTGATCACTCTAGCACGCAAGCAAGCTGCTGCCGGGATCCGCGTGTGCTAATAAATTTAAAATAAAAGAAGAAAAAAAACGAGAACCATCTCGCAACCTGCTGTCGAGTTAGATGGCGCCGCAGTTCACCACACTTTTTTAGATGGAGGGGGGGGGGAAGAAAGCAAAAAAAAAACGAAGCGAGGAACGCGACGCATATATAAAGCTGTTAATTTTTACGTCCTCGAAAAAAATAAAAATAGAAAAGATGGTTTAGCAGCTGGAGAGAGGGGAGGTGGACGGGCGCGAAGTATAGTCGTCGGGGTCCGTGTATAACGAGACAACAACAGAAATTAGAAAAGAAGGAAAACCTGGAGAAACACAAGCGTGGCGAATCCGCTTGTCGTGATCCGGGAATGATCGGAAAAGGCATGTTGTGAACAACTTACCTGTTTCGCATATGTCCTGTAACGAGCATCGGTGCCGGATTCGGGAGGCGTCTGCGTGAGACAGAAAAAAAAAAAAGCGAGTGTGAGAAAAACAGCTACTGCAGTGCAACGAAATTCTTGAACACGCTTGAAAGCTGCGCGAGATTACGACACGGACAAGGGGAGACGAGGGGCTCACTGCAGTGTATGTGCCCGCGTGCGATGTGGTGCCCGCATCGAGGTGCGCAGATTTCGGCTGAAAGAAGTCGCGATACCGGGCACTCGAGCGTGTTAAGCGTGTTAAGCGTAATGCCACAAGCCCTGCAGCCGGAGACAGTATCTCTCGGGCTGCAAGGGTGAGGTCGAGGACGCCGGTTCGATTCCGAGGCGGTGGTCGCATTTTGATATTGCGATTTGGGGGAGGGGGGGGGGGATTGAAGAAATCCCGTGTATTGTTCTACTTTGGTGCACTTTAAAGAAACTTACCCCCGTATTCACAAACGCTCCTCGACTCGACTTTCACCCTTCACATGACAGAGTTGAGCAGTGCGCCACTATACTCGGTAGAAAACGACGCTGCGCTACTCAAAAATCACAGCAGGTTATCCTTTGATATGCAGTGACTTGACGTTCCAAGAGATGGCGCTCCCGTCGGCTCTCTCAAGTGAAGGTGAAGCGTTGAGTGAAGGGACGTTCTAGAATACGGGGGTTATGCCTCGTAACCATGTAGTGCATTTTTTTTGTTTTGTTTGTTTGGCACGTATAACCTAGGAAATTATTGTTACTTGCAATTACACATCGACGCCCCTCGAATGGCATTCACAAGGAAAACGCGAGTGCGCGACACGGACAATGTAACTTAGTGCATGCATGGCTGAGTAAACACATGTAACTTGAACAGCCGAAAGGAGAGGGAGGGAGTCGCGGCAAATAAAGGCATACATCAGAAAGTTGATGTCATTGAGCCACGGTACTCCGCATGACTTCCCACCGCCTTGACCGGCAAGGCCACGTGCCATAAAATTATATATATATATATATATATATATATTAGAGAGAGAGAGAGAGAGAGACTACGAGTGGTCATGCATGTAAGCGTCATGCGCGGCTGAAGGAACGCGACGAACGCAGTGGCATGAATAATGACTTGCGTAGAAGGAACCACGCATCCGTACGGAGAACGGCGCAGCGCGAAAATTTCTATGCTGCATGCGTGCTGGACGGAACGCGCTTATACGTAACACTCAGCCGAAATAAGCTTTCTCACAGTTTTCTGTGTTTGCCTTTTGAAAGAAGACAGGCAAGGAACATCACTTGCGGTAATGAAAGTCTCCGAAGGTCCCTTTTCAGGAAGGTGAAGAAGAAGAAGAAGAAAACTTGGCCTATGATAAAGTCCACCCCTGTGTTCTTATACAAAGGTTCTCATGGGAATTCTATAGGCTGAGTTTTAAAATATGCCACATCATTTTGTGACAACGCACCCAAATGTATGTTCCTAACTACTGAATAGGTCGCGCTATTACTGCGGGTCGCCTGGCTTCTTAAGAAACAGAGCTGGGAAAAAAAATTCCGATTACAAAATTGAAAATTACATCGCACGATTTTGTAATAGACAGTTCCTGCCGGTCTGTCTATTAAGAGTAGTGTTTAGCGGTTTACTGCTCGTTTCCGCGAAGCTCCTTCCCCCCCCCCCCCCCCTTCCCATTAAAAAAAATTGTACACGAAGCACTCACTTGCACTCCGTAATTGCAGTGCTCCCTCATTGGAATGGAAGTGTAAACACGAATTTAGGTAAGTATAGGCACTCTGAAAGAAAGGGGTGTCATTTGACTCTTTTTCCATACTTCTCAGAGTCACATGTGTGGGATTCCCTTCAGAAACCACGTTCACTGTCATTTAAGAGAATCATACAGTGTCTATCCTTTCGATAGTCGTGCGTCCCACGACACTTCTGAAGAGGGTCAGTCAGCGCGTGCGAGTCTCACGTGTGTGAAAAGAGAGTCACAGTTTTTACAGCGCAGACAGGAAGCCATGAACCGAGCAACCGACTTGTCTTACACGACAGCGTCCTTTCTCGCCTGTTCTCTCCTCCTTGGCGCTGCCTATAAAGGCGCTGATAAAGCGGGCACACGAGAAGCGCGTTTGCTATCTCGGTGTTTCTAACCTTTTTTTTTCGCAGTTTTATTGCCATTGTAACAGTTTTATTTTTCTAACTGATCCCACACATGCCCACATAATGCATTCGCGTCCATATAATAATCAGCTGGACAGCGCTTGTCCGATTTGTCGTCTTCTTTCGCGATGTTTGTCAGCATCAAAACGCAATCAGCCCCTTAATCTACCTTACAAAAGGGGCTGTCTATCTTTTTGAGCATCTCCTTCATTGCTCATTTCTGCTTTTCACATCTCTACCGTCCGCGTCATCCGCCCCCCCCCCCCCCCCCCCCCCCGATCAACGACCAATGTATATACGTCGCTGGCACACAAAATAATACAAGGTATGTGAGCACGCACCATTCGCTTGGGCGGCCTCATGAGCGGCCTGTTGGCGCCGTTCATCTTGGAGTAAAGGCCGCACGCGTTGCACAGGTAGTGTCCCGTGCAGTCGCGCCGCCACAGGGGCGTAGAGATGGCGCCACAGTTGACGCACTCCTTGCTCTCGTTGCTGTAGAACTCCTGGAGCCGCTCTGCGAACACGAATCGGGCGACGAGCGAGTGTACACGTTAGTGACTGTGCTGGTTGACCACTACATTGTAGGGACTTTGTGGGTCAATAGCTCTAATCAAGATGCTTATTATACCATGGTAACAGGTAAAGATAGAGAAGAGACTCTTTATTTTAAAAAAAAAAACAGATATCTTTGAATTTCGACTGAACTCGGTTACAACCTCAGAAAAAAAAATTAAGCCTCCGTCCACAGAATCACGGCGCTCAAGTCGTCCATCCGTAAGAGACAGCCATGATAATATTGCGGGAGTATGGCGTACGTGCCTCACATTTAGCTGAAGTGAATGTGCAGGACGAACCAATCAATAACGCGAGAAAGCAATGCCCTCCGCCCACGTAAGTTTCTTTCTTTTTCCTTCATTCTGCACACATTCGTGAAACACGCTTCTTTGTATGTTATAGCCACTGGTACCGTGCTGACGCACCTAACTCTGGTGCTTTTCTTTTTTTCTCGGTAAATACAGCTTTCAGGACGCCTTAGTACGGTGTCAATTAATCGTGAGGACAAAAAGCTAGGCGCGCTTATATCTTCAGTTCGCTATATGTGGTGTATATTTACACGGTATATATTTCGAATATGCCTGATATAGCCCCGCCGCGGTGATCTAGTGGCTAAGATACTCGGCTGCTGACCCGCAGGTCGCGTGCTCGAGTCCCGGCTGCGGCAGCCGCATTTCCGATAGAGGCGGAAATGTTGTAGGCCCGTGTGCTCAGATTTCGGTGCACGTTAAATAACTCCAGGCGGTCGAAACTTCCGGAGCCCTCCGCTACGGCGCCTCTCATAATCTGGTGGTTTTGGGACGTTAAACCCGACATATCAATAAATATGCCTGATATATAACCATCATATAACTCTCATACATGGGATATAATTAGCACATCTGGAATATATCTGGCATAAATTCAAAATGTCTGGACACTCAGCCTTCAATATACCGGAGAAACAGCAGCGCGGAGCTCTTCCACAGCATAGTGCAGAATATTCTCTTTGTTTACATGCTTTTCTAAACACATTACATTGCGTAGATGTACTAACTATGATAACTTGCTTGAAAAGATAACTTGCCGTGGGCAGGATCCGATCCTGCCCACGGCAAGTTATCTTTTCACCCACTTTTCTTTCTTCTCATTTACATTACAATTGGCCTAATAACTTTCCCTATACCTTCCTTGGCATTATTGTCTGTTAGATCTCATTAATATTGTGTAAAACACGAAAAACGAGCCCTTAAGTATACACTTGTTTCCCTTACACACACACACACACACACACACATATATATATATATATATATATATATATATATATATATATATATATATATATATATATATATATATATATACGGTAAAAAAAGAGGTCGACAAACGTGCGAAAAAACACTAGTTTTACTAACGTTTCGGCAGGTGGGCCTGCCTTCGTCGGAGTGAATTCACTCCGACGAAGGCAGGCCCACCTGCCGAAACGTTAGTAAAACTAGTGTTTTTTCGCACGTTTGTCGGCCTCTTTTTCTACCGCATTTTCCACCGGATCCATTGAATTTCACCCCACCATATATATATATATATATATATATATATATATATATATATATATATATATATATATATATATATATATATATATATATATATATATATATATATATATATATATATATATATATAAGGGATATAACCGGTATACCTATAATACGACTGCTATGCATGTATACAGCTGCCATGCATACCATGGTGTATATCTGCTAATAGAATACAACTCGCGTATCTGGTGTACAGCTGGCAATTCGTCTGATATATAATTGGCGCCGGTGAAAGGACTGGCTCATGTCCTCTATTTCTTCAGCTGACACGCTGCTTTATCTGGTATACGTCTCGCGCAATTTTCCGGCGATTGCATCTGCCTGTTTTAAAATGATTTACAGTGGCGAGGATCCGTATAAACGCATACAACAACGACTCCCGGTTGTTGTGAATGTAGGACGGGGAAAGAGGGCGGGGGTGCACGCGAAGACATGCAACTTGCACACGAGCGATTTGCGGCTTCCCCACTCCGCTGTGCATTGTTGCGACATTGCGCACGAAATGGGAAATTAAATAAACGAGGAAATACGGATGAAAAACCGAGCCAGGCTGGTGTCCTCCCCGATTCTGGCACGTCCTTGTGCGCGCACCTGCGTCGTGGTGTTATACGGCGCTCCACTGCGACCGCTTTATAGTTTTATGTGCAATAAACGTTAAACCAGCTGCATGGAATATAGTTTTGCGTTACGTGTACGCAAAACAAACGCGGTCTCAGTGAGCGCGTGTCGGTGAGACGAACAAAGGCATGTATATAGAATGCATGCAGTGACGTAGCCAGGAAAGTATAGTATCGGGGAGTGCCAACCACCCCAGGAACTGTCCAATATTGCATGTGTATATATGCACACGCACAGACAAACGCACGCATTAACATACACGAAGTGTGGTTACGATTCCCGGCCCCCTCCCCCCCCCCTCCTTCCAACTCTCCGAAAAAAATCATTTCTGGATACGTTACTGGTATAGAGGCTTGACAATGATGAAATCACAGCATTGATATCAAAACATCGGCAGGAATAGGAAGATTGAAGATTGTGATGAAAAAATCCGTAAACAGGGGTTGTCTTCTTCAGGGCTAGAAGAAAACTGATCTGTTCTAAATATATCTGTTTAATAGCCTTAAAGAAGACAAGCCTGCTTTTCAAAACCTCGGCTCGACACAACCCCTGTTCACGGATTTTTTTTCATCGCAATGATATCAGTTTTACAACGGTGTATACCTCCAGCCTAGGCGTTACCAGGGGAGGTAATTTGGGTGGATCAAGGCCCGTATGCACACGCCGTATACGTAGAAAAAATTGCATTATCGGTTTGTTCAGCGACGTCCTGATTCCGGAGTCACAGCCGAAACGGCGCGTGAGTTATAGAAAGCTTGCGACGCATTTGTTCTCGGAGGCGGTACTAAATCACTTTAGAAGTAAATAGCTTGCTCGAGGGTAATGGCGGGGGGGGGGGGGGGCTTTAAACGCAATCGACTGAGAAGAAAACGAAAGTGGCTTCCACCTTCCAGTCGTCTTAGGTGATTATACATAAAAGGCCCCGTGATCCTTGCTGTTTAGAGTGAAAGAATCAATGTACATTTCGGACAGGAGTAATGTAATGAATTCCTTCACGAGAGTAACCTAAAAAAAAAGACTACTCAGTACCTTGCCAGTTGCTTGAATTAATGAATGAATTTTTATAATTCCCATTGAGCGGTGGAGAAGTGTCAGAAAAATATTGGCCGCGTTTTTGCGTGCTTCGCTGCAAAAGCCGTCGAAAGACGTTAGTCTTCTCTGTGGAGGCGCTGCGTGAGATATGGACGCCATTTGGCAGCAATTGCGAGAAACGAAAGTTTTTGTGAAACGCAGAGGCACTGGTAGGTGGCAGCACCAGGTCGCTTTAGCGAAGCATAGGAAACACCCGCCTTTTCGTTCATGTAGCGTCGCATTGTCGGCGCAGCGTAATAAACACTGAGGTCTTCAGGAGTATACGTATCTATGTACTTTTAAATAAAGAAACGCACTACTTAATACTTATGTGTTGGTGTTGCACCTCGAATTTGCGTAATATTTGCTTTTTGGTTGACAATGTTCACATGTAAGAACACAGCAACCATATAAAGATGGCTGGGCGTTGAGCAAGGGCTTAGCCGGGTAGTTACATCAGTTCGCAGACAGACAGACAGACCGACAGACAGACAGACAGACAGACAGACAGACAGACAGACAGACAGACAGACAGATAGATAGATAGATAGATAGATAGATAGATAGATAGATAGATAGATAGATAGATAGATAGATAGATAGATAGATAGATAGATAGATAGATAGATAGATAGATCATCGTTTCTGCGCTGAAGCATCCGTATGAAGACTATTGTCTTTATTAAAGCCGTATGGAGACGGCTTGAAAGCGCACGTCTCCTAGGCAGACATCATAGCGATGTTCCCGCTCTTCCTTATCTTCTCAGTCAATTTCATTGTCAGTATACCAAAAAAAGGTTTCTGCACCTAAAGTGGTTTTGAGGCGCCCCCTAGGTCGGGAATGCTTTTACCGAAGAACGACGCCCGGCGATGATGTCATAAGACGACGTCGCATGTTTTGAAGGTGTGAAGTCACGAATACATAATCGCACGATGGTGACTTCTTTTCGTCTATTCATACTATTGATGCTGACGATTACTTTCGCGTTTGATGAGGCATGCAATGCATATTCACCCTATATACGATGAGGAACGTAATCTAGAACGACTAACAACGAAGATAAGCTGATAAGAAGGTCATGGGATCGAATTCCATCCGCGGCGTCTCGCATTTCAGTGGAGGCGGAAATGCCTGCGCACTCAGATTTAGGTGCTCGTTAGGAACACCAGGCGGTCGAAATTTCCGGGGCTTTTCCACTGCAGTCTTCCTCATATTCACATCGTGGTTTTGGGCCGTAAAACACCGACATCATCTGCGCTGATCTGGCACACCTTGGTGCACAGATAAGCCGCGTTAGGCAAGCTGCGAGTGATTGCGATCATTCCAACGTTTTGCGTACGCAAAAGAAATAAAAAACAAGCAAACAGAAAACGGTTAAACCTAGTTAAACCACCATAGCAGCTGGCGCTCGCGGTGAGCTTTCTCACACACGTCCTTCCGAGTCCAAATCCAACCGCTATTTTTATTACCGCGTGGTTCACGTAGGACGTCCTCGCTTCCTGGTATTGTACGCATGTTTTTTTTTTCTTTTTCTGCCAGCGCAGAATGTGACCCTGTTGAAGCTGTAACGCGCTATAATATATGAGCGGCATAAATGCGTACTCTCGCTCGCAAACTCGTAATCTTGCTCGCATACGGCCACGTCACTAGGTTTTGATCTCTTGTGACCAGTTTGAGGTGGAAGAACGTTTGTTATCTGGACGATGTTCACTACTGGTGTATATGCACGTCAAGCTTTGTGCAGTACGTCCTGCTGTAGATCCTTTTCCTTGAAGATGGAAATGTGTATTGTTAATTGCATTTGAAAGATCCGTTCTGAAATTACCTGTTTCTCTTCTCTTGGTGCGCCGTGCAATCTTCTATGTCGGCTTCGCATGTTGTCTTATGTAGTGAAGGGACTCATTTATATAGTGAAGGGATTTCGTTCGACTACCACTCAGTTCAACGAAGCAACGTTAGAAAGTGTTCTTCTTTTAGATGTGTCCCGCGCCACCGGTAGAACACAGACACGTGGTTCAGAGGTATTCACATTCTGCGTGTGGTTAATAAACTCGCCTATGAGAGCTTGGCAGGTCTTGGTTTAAGTAAAAAAAAAACAGAAGAAAAAGAAAAAAACTCATGGGGTCCCTTTGCTGCGTCTTTATCTATTCATATTCTCGGTTTGTAATTCAATGTTATTTCTATCAGAATGCTCTGATCACCTGCTCAGTAAGCATTTTTACTTATTCAAATTTGTATTTTTAGACCCGTTTCCCAGTTTAGTTTTAGTTTCAAAGATTTTTACATTAAGCATCCTGCCGCCTCGTTATTGGCCCATCCCACTTTGTGGGTGAGCGTCATCCAGACGAGGTCACCATCAGCATCCCCTAAGACGACTGGAAAGTCTTCTTTCTCTTGTCCGCATATGTAATGAGGCTGGCCCTCTACTCTTTAGAAGCTTTCTGTACGTAACATGTTTTTGCTCTGCCTCCAAGATTGGAGGCATCTCACCGGAATTTGCATAGCCGAAGAGTGGCAAGTTGGACCAGTTGGTTCTTTTCTGTTCCTGTTAGTTTTTTGCGCAGTTAGACCATGCGTTTGCATTGCCTCAGCGATCGGACCACCTCAGAGTAAGCTACGGTATCATTTGATGACGTCACGTGACGTCGCAGTGATGTCATGACGACGTCACACGTTTTGACAGTCTGTGACCTCGTGATGAAGTGAAGTGGTGACGTCATAAGTTTTTTTTTTATCACTCGTTCCCAGCGCCCCAGGGCGCTGACGCTGCCGAGGGGGACACCGATGGTCAGAATTCGCGTTTGATGGGACATTCGGGCTCTGGGGCGGTCTTGCTCGCTGGATTCCGTACCAACCGGTTGTGCCCTCGCGATCTCCGACGTCAGCGTAGCTCTGGCCAACTGGGCTGGCCCTACGTCATCTCCTGACGCCAACCTTAGAC
Source organism: Rhipicephalus microplus (assembly GCF_013339725.1). Lineage (NCBI taxonomy): Eukaryota > Metazoa > Arthropoda > Arachnida > Ixodida > Ixodidae > Rhipicephalus > Rhipicephalus microplus. Next base: position 130,087,987 of record NC_051171.1, read on the forward strand.
GGCAGCGCAGCTCTGACCTACCGGACTTGCCCTACGCCATCTCCTGATGCCGACAAGAGCTCTCGCAAGTGGTGCCCCGTCCTCGGACTCCTGTGACCGTGTTTCCATCTTTCACATCTCTCCTATCTCCTCAATATGTCCTCGCTTGCTGGCCTAGCGCATATTTCTCTCTATATATATACCTTTAATCTTATTCTTTTAATCCCTTTTCCCCCCCATCCCTTGTGAGCTACTGTTGAGGTGTCGCTCCCTGAAGCAGACAGTTACGGGGCTCACTTTTCTCTTCCCTTCTCTATTAGAACCACTTTGCATGTGTGGGCTCTGGCTTTCCAAAAATAGTGGTTTAAACCAAGGAGCGGTTTAAACGCAGCGGTGCCATGAAACTTTTGAGCAGTCAGCATAGAAATGCGTGTCATGTTCGTCATGATGAACTATTCACGATTTAGGGCGTTATACACTGCAGTGTATACACTGCCATGTCATGGCATGCCATGACATGGCAGGAGTAAGCTGTCCGTCACCTATTTCTTTTCCTAGAATCAAGGTGGATTGAAACTTTGCTTAGAGTAACTTTAATCCGTCTTAGTACGAAACGCAAGCTAGATAACTGTCTACGGACTTCTGTGTTTAAAAAAATATGAATGAAGGTGTAGTTCTTGAATAATATAAAAAAAAAAGGATCTAATTTCTGTCAGCCTAATCTGATAGCACGGCTAAGCTACTTGTAGGGGCTGGGAGAAGAGTATAAAAAAGAATAGCAGAAAGATAAAAGAAGAGATAGCACTCGCCGCACAGGAGCGACAGAAAGATGAGATAGGAAAGATGAGATTGGACAGGGCGCCAATCGGCGAGAGCTACACGGCGTCAGTATAGGAGATCGCGGACGGTGGGCCGATCGGCGAGAGCTACTCTGGCGCCTCGGAGATTGCTGACGACACAACCTTTCAGTTCATGATCTACAAAGCGAGTCCCTTGAAACAAGTTGTCAACGATGTAGAACCCTACTACATGCGCTCCACTATGGGAGAGCCATAAGCTATCCTGGTTACTAGAAGCAACTTGAAAGAAAGTGTATATTTAAAGGCTCGTTTGCTTTTTTTTTTTTATTAAACTCAGTAAGTTGTGTTTAGAAAAAAGTGGTTAACGATTTAGAGTACTCGGTACTCTAAATTGAGTACCGAGGTTGAGAAAGAGAAGTTTATTGTACACCTAACTTGTACATACACGAACGAAACATCGATAACAAGATATTGTATACATCTTACAAATGAGCGCTAAAATCTAATTGATCACTGGATAGCCGAATGTTAGAAGTCAAAGGAAAATTAAAATGAATCATGTTAATCACATAGCATACCACGCATGCATGCGTACTAGAGTGGGCGCATGGCTATAGTACGGAACAACAGTAAACTTCAGCTGTCCTTCCCTTACTCAGACGAAGCGTGTGTGCCATCATCGACGGAAAGCCTCTTTGCAGGCCGTTTCCAGCAGCTGATCTCGGAAATTCCAGGCAATGAGCCGTATTTTCTTGGAGTGCGGGACACTTCAAGATAACCGTTCGGACAGTGAATAAAGCGATGCACGATAAATTGTGCAAGATGAATGTCATAATACAAAGCCAGCTAGATTGCTCTAAACAAGCACACGGCTCTGCAATCGATTGCATTGAGAATATTTGGCAGTTTCGGATAGGTATAGTAAAACAGTGATGGCAAATTTTGTCATTCACGTAGATCGATGCTTTAAGCTAGTGTTCGTAATGCGGGTTTGTGATGTATGTAGAAAAATTAAGAAAAAAACATTAATTTTTGGACTATATCTGCAATGAAGGTTGAGTGAGTGGGGCAGGTACGAGTGAAATTTATTTGTGCCGCACTGGCGTTAGCGGCTTTTATCAATGGTCTTCAGACACTTTGTCATAATTGTTGTCGGTTACGGTCCCTCTAGATGCGTATATACAGTCGGCCAGAATATAATGCGGACGACATGGGAGCGTGGCGAGAGCAGGCGGCCTTTCCGGCTCGTGCAGTTCGCACTATATTGTGGTCAGCAGCATAGAGTTTCCCAATACACACTAGAGGGAACTCTGGCGCTAGTGTCTATGGGAGCTGCAATGCACAGCGCTTCAGCGAGCATGGGAATGATGGGTATAGTACACACATTTGTCTAAACTTCGTACTTCTGGCCTGCTCTTGGCTCCGTGTGTGCTCGTGTGACTTGAAGCTGTTTTCTCGCGAAACAAAAATCAGCAAATGTTCAGCGATTGCGCTTCACCACCCTATTTTTTTCGAATTACCTTTCCAAGTTGGGTCACGAAGTTCAAAAGGGTTGAATCTTTTTTTTTTTTCAAAACAAAATCAAAACACAGCAATAAACGAAGCCGCAAGTACGATTCGCCACCCGCAAGTACGAAGACTAGGCAAATGTGTGTACGACCCATCATTCCCATGGTCGCTGAACGATCGCAGCGCCAGAGTGCCCTCTAGTTAATTTTGAGAAACTCTATGGTCAGCAGTACACGGTGAGCATACGCTCATCAAGGCGAAAACCTCATATGCCTTAACAAGTAAAAAAAAAAAAACGAGCGTTGTCACCCTCGAGACGAATTATATACGTCGTATGATTGCATGCTATCACATTATGTAAAAGGTGCAGAAAGTTAACGCTCTTCGATGGGAAGCTGCGACGGTTGGATGCGGGCCTATATAAAGAGTTTCGCGCCTAAAAAGAGAGAGAGAGAGAGAAAAGAAAGACGCCCAGCTGCCCACTTTCTTCAAGCTTGACAGCTTGGAACCACCCCTAGCGCTGGGCTTTTTGCTTTATATATTTGTTCCTGCATGGTGATGGTCGCATTACATGAGACAGAGGGGCACACAATTTTCGCGTGCATGTTGGTATAGAAATGTTTGCATATTTAACAAGTCATAGAACCCACTCTATGGCTTGTTACTTTATGACTTTAACAAGTCGTAGAGTATACTGCGCAACCTATTATCGATGTGTGTTAGAACACCGCGGACAACGCCGCATGCCTGACATAGCCCGACTAAGAAAGGCATTCGCAACGAAAAGCCGTACCTCAGAAAATGTAAGCACTGCACAGGGGTCGGTTGTGTTTAAAACAAGTGTAAGGCACTTGGCACTCTACAATGGGAGAGCATAAAGCAGTCCTGCGGGCATCACACTTGATGAGGGCGTGTTAGATCATATTTCTCGGCGAACAAGTTCACGACGAGAATAACCACAGACAGTGTCCGTAAGTCGCACCATTGCATCGTCAACGGAGTCAAGGCTTACAAGTGACACTAGTTGCAGGTCACAACAAACGTCCACCAAGATTTCTCTACTCAAGCGAACACCTTTGTAATCGATCACATTAAGAATATTGACTGTTTTCGAATTGGTGGTAGAACGGTGACAGAATATTTTATGTTCGGTTCGGCTCTTCAAACTACTGCTTGTTCTACGTGCTTGCTATGTCGGACAGGGACACAAAGTGTTTATTTAGGTTTCGTCTAGAGCCAACACGAAGCAAGGTGCGTGGGTGTAATGAGCGAAAGTTACATTTCTCTCAATGATGTGAGCGACGTTAATTTATGTGGTACGGCCATTAGCGGCTTTTTCTCAAGGGTCTTATACGACAGATTGTCGTGAACACTGTTGTTGCCGGCAACTGTGACGTGCACATGACACGTACAATCAGTCACTATAGTCAATCATGCCACTATATGTTGGAGAAAATATTGAATTTGTCAGCAATCTGTGACTGCATTCGGTCGAGCTGCACAGTGCAAGTTGATTGATATGTGGGGTTTAACGTCTTAAAACCACCAATGATTATGAAAGACGTCGTAGTGGAGGGTTCCGGAAATTTCGACCACTGGGGTACTTTAACGTGCGCACAAATCTGTGCACACGGGCCTACAGCATCGATGCAAGTTCATGCGCGTGTTTATAGAACAAGACGGAAATCTAAATTCAAGGCTGCTCCAGTGAAGCAACGGGAATATTCTGCTTTCTTTTTTTTTTCTTTTTAACAGCACAGCAGTTTAGGCCGTGAGTAAGGCCGATGTCGTAGACGCAAAACTTGGCGGGTACGTGCCACAAAAAGCGATTGTGTGCCATGCAGCTCCTAACGCAGCACAGTGGTGGTGGTAGTGGTTAGAAGAGGAAGAAGGCACCTAATTTCTGCAGCCCGGTAGGAAGCACGGCGCAGTGCCTGCACAGCATAGTCCATAGTGTAGCAAGGGGGCGGGAAACAAAAGTAGAAGGTGAGGACGAGTTGTGTGAAAGTGGGGAGGAAGGAAGAGAGAGGAGGGTAAAAAATGGCATATAGCTTAGTATAGTATACTTTAGTGAGCAGAAGTGAACGGGAAGTGAAGGTGAGGCGGGTAGATAGGAGAAATAAAAAGATGGTGATGTGTGGGGTTTAACGTCCCAAAACCATATATGATTATGAGAGGCGCCGTAGTGGAGGGCTCCAGAAGTTTCGGCCACCTGGGGTTCTTTTAACGCGCACCCGAATCTGAGCACACGGGCCTACAATATTACCGCCTCTATCGGAAGTACACCCGCCGCAGTCGGGATTTGATCCCGCGACCTGCGGGTCAGCAGTCGAGTACCTTAGCCACTAGACTACCGCGGCAGGGCATAAATTAAGAGAGGTGGTACGGTAAAACATAACATTAACATATGCAGTATAGCATAGTAAGGTGTGGATAAGAGAATAGAGAGTGAATGTGAGGACTGGAAGGCGAGAAATCAGCCTAGAGGCCAGAACAGAAAGGGATTAAGAAAGAAGGAAAGATGAGAGCAAGAAGCAGATGGTGTCGAAAGAGACAAAAACAGGAAGAAGAAACAATAAGAAGCAGAAGAATAAAGAACGCGACCTATACTTCCGCAAGGTGCGTGGAGGCGCTCGCTTGACAGCTTCCCAGTTTACTATATATAATCCTTGATAGTCGTGGAACCGGCTGTAACGTTCTCTAGTGTCTCGTTGTCTCTTGGAACTTTCTCGACGACGGTGACTCCCCTGCTTGCTGCACATGACGTCACAAGCGCTACGTGCTCACGGTGGTCGCCGGCGGTGGGCGGGGCTTACAAGCGGCTACTTCTAGGGCTTGATTTGGGCTGGAGT